>WIPJ01011980.1:258613-307210 GCA_018155075.1 Cassiopea andromeda | reverse complement strand
GTTGGAGAAAATTCCGAAATTTAATAAACAGGGGGTCAAAATAAACGGGGGGTTCAGATTTCAGAAAAGGCTTTGAATGATTATATAAGGACTGACAGAACAAAAAAGGCTGTCATAAAGCATAAAACTAAAATTTATACAGCAGTACGCTATTTTGGCATGAATATTGGACGTAAATAATACTAACAAAGAAATGAAATGAAATGGAGGGTTTGTAAAAATGTCAATTTCCTAAAACTTTATAAACCGAGGGTTCTAATAAAGTTCGGGAGGTTGGAAAAAAATGAAAAGTTAATAAGCGGGGGACGTTTATTTAGCAACTGAGAGTACGTGTGGTGAGGGGCGAATCCAGAAAGGGATCACGGCGCCATAGTCTCTCCCAAACAGCAATATTTCCTATAGCAAAAAGTTATATTGAAAAGGTTCTCACACAAAAAATATAAAAGAACAGTGCCATGGCCCCCCGAACCAGGGATGGCGCCAGGAATTCTCCTACGGGGTGTGAGTCTTCCGGCGAGGGCGCTAAAATATGGTTTTCAGGGTACTATGAATGCCAAAAATATACGAAAAAATGGTTTTTTCGCCTTCCGAAGGGGGCTACCATGCTTTGACGGAGGCGCTATAGCCTCCCCTGGCGCCACCCCTGCCCCAAAGTTCAGCTGTGGATCCGCCCCAGTGTATGGTAGCAACAAAGAACAATTTGACAACGGGCTGCAGAATTTGCTGAAAAATCGTAAGATGTGCTAATGGAGCTCTCAAGAGCTTCTGGTATTGTCAAGAGTATGCTAGACACTTATTTTGGCATGCACTTTTATTATAAGAAAACCACTCTTTGCCAGAGCCTCAATTTTCTTGAAGTCTCCCAGAATTGTGGATGAGATTTTCTGAACTGTTTAAAATGGGGGATCATCATTGGTTGTAAAGGTACAAAGAAGCTTGATCTTCGCTATCACAAACAGATTATTCAAAGTATCACTTGGTTTAGAAATTTGGCATACAATTAAATTTATCTTTGGAATTTGAAGCCCTGTGCTCCATTTTTTAATATTCATTTTCATTTCCTACTGCTTGTTTTTTGGTAAGAAAACGTGTGTTCAACAATTTGCGCTGAAATGAAAACAAGGCTAGAAGTTGAGAATGAGTCATGATGACGACGCATGCGTCTACATTCGCAAACCAAGCAAGTGAATGACAGTGGAGGATAAATGCCATCTGTCAGTTGTAGGTAACTTAAATGTCATTGATCTCGAATGCATACAACAAGTTAACTCGAAAGGGGCATGACGCTCAGAAAAGTTTCTTTATGACAATTTGGAGGAAATACGGAGAGCTCTTTGCTGCAGAAGTACGCGGTTTTTTGTAAGAAACTTTGTTCAAGGCCTAGTACACAAGCAAAGTTTCTTAACTGTTGGCAACATTTTAGCTGCAGTAGTTTCTTAATTTAACAAACTAAATAGCAGTGAAAGCAAAACGTGAATGTAACAAACTAATTTATATTGACAAAAAATGCGCCGGTGCGAGTTAAAATGTAAAGCAATATCATGTTCACATTACTCTGTTTCAGTGTTACATTGAGCGAAGTAACGATTTCAATGAAAAATTTGTCTACAGTTTCTTAACTCCTTTCTTGTAGTGTAAGATCGTCTTCAATTTTAGGCGTTGCATTATTAGATCGCTTATAAACTGGTTGCTTAAGAAATGGAAAAAACTTCTATCATGACAAAGATGCGAGACCTCATCGAGAAGTATGGTACCTGAAACTGATGGATGGCATTTATCCTCTACCAAGTATGGCGGCCATCAGTTTGTCAGCAGAATATGGGTGTTTGGAACCGAGAGATATAATTGGGAGTGATGGCAGCGTATTCTCCAAAGTTGGTTGGGATTCCTCTTTTGACTTGCAAGAAGTCTCTCCAGGTTCAAGGTTCGCACTACCACCTGTGAAAGATACCGTAGCTTTTCTCAAGAAGTACACAAATGGAGACGGGAATATCCGAATAAATTTCAATCATGGAACGACTACACTTGCTTTCAAGTTCCAACATGGTGTTATAGTTGCTGTTGATTCAAGGGCAACGGCAGGATCTTACATCGCTTCGCAGACTGTTAAGAAAGTGATAGAAATAAACCCATATTTGCTGGGAACAATGGCTGGCGGTGCTGCGGATTGTTCGTTTTGGGAGCGAGTTTTAGCAATGGAATGTAGGATGTATGAGTTAAGAAACAAGGAGAGGATTTCTGTTGCTGCAGCATCAAAGCTCCTTGCCAATTTAGTTTATCAGTATAAAGGGATGGGCCTTAGCATGGGTACAATGATTTGTGGTTGGGACAAGCGAGGGCCTGGACTGTATTATGTGGATAGTGATGGTGACAGATACTCAGGTGATATGTTTTCTGTTGGCTCCGGGTCACCATATGCATATGGCGTGCTAGATGCTGATTATAAGTACGACTTGAGTGTGGAAGAAGCATATGATCTTGGCAAGAGATCAATTTATCATGCCACTCACAGAGATGCATATTCTGGAGGTGTAGTAAACTTGTACCATATGAAGGAAACTGGATGGATCAAGGTCTCTCAAACTGATGTCACTGAGCTGCATTATAGATATGCAGAAGAAAAGAACTAGAAGTTAAAGGGTTAATGAATTCTCACATAAAGTTGAAAGTTCAGTATGTTAGTTAACTTTGATGCCTATACTTATTAGTTCATTTCTAGTTGTAAGAGTGTTCCAAGAGAATTTTGTGTTCTTTGTTTTTTTACACTTTGTTGTCATATCAGTTAGAATCAGCAAGTCCAATGCACCTCAAATTTACTATGTACAATAGGTAACCAGAGGATGTTGTCTTTCTCTTACCATGAATAGAAAGAGCTTAGTTTGATGATTTGAGGAGCTTTCTTTTCAGTGTCAAGTATATCAATGCCTCTGTGACCACAAGAGTTGAAAATGGAGGGGGGTGGGGTGGGGACAAGCACAGAGCTCTCAGCAGTGGCCTTAAACTTTTTTGCAGAGGTCATGACTCAAGAGTTTGCATGCACAACAGGCCATGGTCTTTGCAGGAAAGTTTATCACCTTTAGAGCTATTCCAGTGCTCAAATTTTGGATTGCCTCATACACCCTGTATTTTTCTCATCAATTTTCTTTTCAAAACTTTAATGCCCACTGCAGCTTTTTCAGTAGTAGACACAATCTTACCCAAGAGAGGGAGTTATTGTAGAAAGTGGTGAAAAAATTTGAGAAATGCAAGTCATTGTGAGACAATAAATATCATACTGAAGTGCTGCATTCAAATTCAGATGTTCTATAACTGTAGGAAATATTTTAAGCACTGTAATGCCTACCAACAATTTCAGATTGATTCCTGTCTTGATAAATATAATATTGTTAAAAAGAATTGACTAAGGTAATTTAAATTTATGTCCATTTTGGCAAACTGGTTTGCCTTAATCACAACAAAACACTGTGATCTTCTCCTAAAATATGTAATGATATTAAAAACTAACTGAGTAAGCATTTTGGATACATCATACTACTACTAGCCTTCCTTTTGACAACTTATCAAGTACTTCATGTAATCTAAGGGCAAGATATCTTTGCCAGCCATTATGTTATCAAAATGCTCTGAATCAATCTTTAGGTTGTCTCTGCAAGCAAGGTTGTGGGCTATGTAGACATCTGCTTCTATATTTGTTCCATCAGCTAAATGTATGTTTACTTTATTTCTAATGTATTGGCTACATTTTACACCATTGAATATATCCAGTTGGTGAAATGGATGAAAGTCATAGAATGTATAGAGAGCTCCAAACACACTTGATTCTTCACAGGGCAAAATGTTTGCTACTGCTAGGCCATTTGAAGATTTCACTTTATTGAAACAAAGTTTATAACCAGAAAGACACCCAAGCTGTCGTTTGGTGAACTTTACTCCTCTGCTCTGGATTACAGCAGGATTGATATCAGAGCCATAGGCAAAGTAATGATAAACAGGAACATTCTTCAAAAGTTTTATTTTAAAGGAACACAAGAAATCAAAGTAGTCAGGTGGTAATATATCTTTACCATCTAACAAATGTTCTAAATATGATGGGTGAATTGGTAGCCCAGTTTTACATCTGTCTGGATTTGCAATGTAAACACTTGCATGGACATACGTTGCATTTTCAAGCTTGATTAAATGCTTTGTGCGAGAATATTGATGACTTGAAACACCCTCATATTTGTCAAGTTGAATATGTACATCATCATCTGCACAGGTGTACAAGGCACCATATACTGCAGAGTTCTCATCAGGAAGGATATTTGCTGCTGCTGTTCCATCATGACACATTTTGTTAAACACAAGTGTATAACCTTGCAACTCTCCAAGCTCCCTCTTGATGAAACTGACTCCCCTCGCCAACATCCTGTTTGGATTCATATTGGAACCATAAGCAAAGTAGTAGCACATCTCAGTTTCATTGTTTTCTGTGCTTTTCATCATTGCAGAGTGACTACGTAGACTGCTGGAAGCAAAACGAACAAATCAAAAAATTTAACTGTAGGGACTGCTGGAAGAAAAAAAATAACTAAGATAATGAGGAAAACAAAGTCAAATAAGTTACAATAAAATGCTGTCGTGAATGTGTTGCCAGAGTGATCAGTCGCTTCAAACGGAAAGAGGAGCTGTTTCCTTGATGACAGTGGCTGACCTGCAAACCCTCTTGCGGTATGTATTGGTAATGAACAAACCCCAATATCCCCCTGTTTTCCCCGTAACATTTCGTTACAAATCAAGGCATCCCCGCCCCCTAACGGCGTTAAGTAACCTGTGAACGATCTCATACCTCTGAAATATTTAAACGATATTACCAAATTAATTTTATATAGGCTTCCTGCTCGATATTTTTCTGTTGATTTTTTCTTTCACTTCTTCAACCTCGTATTGACAATCAATCCTCTCTTGATCCTCGTCTCTGTGAAACCAGCAATGATCAAGAAGTCACTCAAGAAAAGAGGCAACAAACGTTATGCCTCAATCAAATGTCGAAACTTCCAAGGTTCGTCAAAGGAAAGTTGATACAACATTTAAGCATTCTTATTCAAGAAGAGAAGAAAGGTATATATTTTACTGATTACTTCGATGCTGAACTTTATGGATAGAACTGCAAACTGGTATCGTTGAACTAAGGCCGGTACGTTACCGGAGAGCTACTAGTATAGTGACCGGCTTTCAGTTCCAGATAGTACAGTTAACTGTTTTTCTAGTACATACTAAAATTGCCAGTTGACAAATAGCCTCGAAAAACAATAATTTTTGCAGATTTGCTGTGTTGTCAACATCAATTAACAAGAAAACCTATTCTACAGAAAGTGCTAATTTCTAATTTCTGCATTGTGAAATAAGACTTCCAAATAATAGGCACCTTGGAATGATTGAGAAATGATAGAATTTGACTATGCAATCACACAGTGGACTTTGTGAGCAGACTTAAATTCAGGCACCCATAGGCAAACAATGTAAACTGAAGAGCCCTCTAATAGGTTACAGGGCTTCTGCACAAGTTAAAGTTTGCAAAACAGTCACATGAGCAGTGACTATTTAAGAAGTCTTGCAAACCATTTAGCTATGTCCTTTATCGGTTAGAAAGTTCAAAATCAAGTGTCTATGTCCATGAGATTGTAAGCATATTTTGAAAAGTTTCAGCACATAAGCTAATAAGTGGGGAGTCCTGATAAAAGGGTGGCTAGAGAAACTTTTTAAATGACTCAGGAGAGAGGTACCTAGGAGTAGAAGCAGTAATCAAAGGGAAATTTTAATGACAATCCACAAAATGCATTTGTTGGAATGTATTTCTGTCTTTTATTTCTCTCTAGTAGTAAAAGCTTCTTTCTCTCAATTATTCAACTGACCTGTAGAGCTCATCTCTACAGGCAATGGCCATGTGAAGTAGCTATCAATGACATAAGAAGCACTCAAAAATTGGAGGTGCAAACATTTTCAGGAGGCACCCTCACAACCAGAGCAGGGTAACTATATAACTTGCAGAGCACTTTAAATGCAGAGCTCTGAAAAGGGGTCATTATGGACAAATTTAGTGTGGGATGTAAAGGTGTGACACACCACCCTCAATGTTGTCACACAAGTCAGTAAACTCTGTAAAATTTTTATACCATTCAGTGAGCTACAAAATATTAGCTGTTTTCTGTAATAATGGGATTTCTTTAGTGAAGGCTTGAGGTTTCTAAAACAGAAAGTAAATTTTAATGTGGGATAGCAATGAAGTGAAAATTGGAATGGCTTCATTATCCAGGCATCTGATGAGCATCCTACACCCTCCAATAATCATCTCTTGAATCTTTCCCAATGGGTCATGTACCACCTCTGTCCTCTGTGCACCCTGTTTCATATGCCCATGATAGCAGTACTGCACTGTACTTGAACTAGACATGTCATTGGTATTAGCTGAAGAGTTAAATAATATTTTCTTCATGCTTTAGGTTCAATCTCCAAGCATCATTGTTGAATAGATGTTGGTACCCTAAACCATCTGTAGTTTTCAATGTCCTGTTATCAGCAAGAATAACATCTGCATTCCTCAGCAATATCTCAGACTGTGATGAAACTTTCAATTACTGGGAGCCTGTAAGTTGCATAATTTACTGTTCCTTATAGCAATACATTGATCATAAGTTCGTAGTATTTGGTAGGCCTTGCTCCTTCATATATTTACATGCTATATCACTCTCCAGGGCCACTGAGAGAAGTCTGAGGCCCTAGGGCAAAAGAGAAAGACAAAGCCCCCTATCAGCAGAAAATTTTCAGAGTCTAGAATTAACTTTGGAAAATTACTGCTGGTTTACTTTGTGAGGCCCCCCAGACCTTGAAGCATTGGGTGTTATGAGGCCCCTTGGAGCTTGTGACCCTGTGACAATTTGCCCCATTGCTCCTTCTCAGTGACATTGCTATCTCATATAGTCTGATAGAACTATAGATACTGAAATATGCAACTGTTTACCACCTTTATAATCTTCTTATCTCATTTCAGTTATATATAAATGTATTTCTATTTAAATGATTTTTTCATATTTTAAGGCTCTAATCTCCTAACAAGAAGTGTCAAAATATACCACCTAACTTACCCATGTTCTAGACACATTATCTGATGTATGGCAATGGTTTCCAAACATGGGAGTACTCACCAGAATATGCTATTCGATCATATGCCTATATTCTACTTCATGTAATTCCTGCTGAAGTTATAAGGAATGTGTTTGATGCAAATAAGGTTTGTCTAATATTTATTTTGATACCATCTGGGTTGAGAATGTTCTCACTTGCAAATCAAACTAGATCATGTCATTTTAAGTACTTTATTCAATATTTTCCATTTCTGTAGCAATTTTATTTTGCCGCCCAATGCGTAGAAATGCGCGGGATGGACTATGGTCTAAGATAAGGTATTCAGTATTTTAATTGCATTCATTTTAGAGACTTTTCAATTGACTTCTAGTAACTTAAGTATTTTTACAAGAATATACTTCTCTTCAATGTAGTGCTCTGTAGTTCGGATTTAGAACTATTTGCATTAGCTTTTCAGAGCTATAGCTAACTACAGAATTCCCCCAGGTTTTGGAGCAGAGAGTTGAAGCATTGCATTACAGAACTCTGGTTATTAGCTGTTTTCAGTGGTAGTCCCAGAGAAGAAATGGTTGGGGACTGGTGCTACCAAAGTGCCAATAGTGACTGGGGCTCAACCCCAACTTGAAGAGTTTTGATGAATAAAACCTATCACATTAGGTGAGAAAACTAGGAAAAAATAATCATGGATACTATGAAAGTTCTGACAATGCATAGAAATTTAGTTGTAAATGAGGGGGCTTGGTAACATTTTGGGGGGCTATAGCCCCCAAGGCCCCATGGTAGCATCATCCCTGGCTGTTTTTGGATGCTGTAGAGGTCAACGAATGGCTAGCTATTGACATGTATAATCTAATGATAGTAGACTGCATGCTTGATTGATTTGATCTTTTTGTGAATTGTTAGACATTTTTTGTAGCTTGTGGTTTTTTACTATGTTCGGTTCATTCTTGGTGCCATTTGTGCTGCATGTGAGACATATTTCTACAAGTATGTTTTCCATTTTCTTGCATCTAGAATAGGAATTTTGTAAACCAGTGTTCAATGCCACTGTTCAATGGTTTTTATGGTTGATGTTTCCTTATAGTGTATGGCTTATCTAATGCCTTAATTCTAAAGTTAAAAGCTTAAGCCACTCATGTGATGTTTGCTTGTTAAAAATATTGCTACTATTTATTTGTAGTGTTTCATGCATTTCAATTGTATGCTTTAATACATGGTAAAACAACTTTACAGCTCATTGGAAATTCAATATATATTGAGTTTTCCAATGAGCTGTCAAGTTTTTTTCCCATGTACCCATTCACTGCTGGATGAACAGTGAGCAAGCATTCATTCAAAGCCTTGAGCCGGGCTCAGGCTATAGATCTTCCACACAGGAGTCATGCGCTCTAACTACTATGCCACCTCACCCATATAGTATCATGTACAATACCGTAGAAGTGGTCATACAGCCAATATGACTAAAAGAGGTAATTAATCTATATAGATGTATGACCACTTTTGCAATATTGTACATTGTATTATATAGGTGAGGTGGCATATTGTTTAGAGTGCGTCACTCCTGTGTGGAAGGTCTAGGGCTCAACCCCGACTCAAGGCTTTGAATGAAAGCTTGTTCACTGTTCACCCAGGAGCAAGTGGATACCTGGTGGCAACACTGGGGAGATTAAGGCGGCAAGGAAAGGAACTGGCCACCCTAACTCACATGCCAATGGCTCAGGATAAGTGTCCTCTCTAACAGGCACTCTCCTATGTACAAAAGTGTACTGGACTGCCTTTGTGTTTTTACATGGTATTTTATACATGTATTGTGTTCTCATTTGTTTGCAGTCTTAATAGGTAAATATACCATAAAATGCTGAGCATTTTTGCTAGGACATAAGTTTACCAAAGTACCATTTGTATGCATTTTACATAAGTATTGAAACTTTACATAAGTATTGATAGTGCTACCATATGTTGCCTTCTTACAAAATTTTCTCTCATACAGAGGTGTTATTGCACAGTTTGGGGAGCATGTTGCAAGAGTTATGTTTGTCATCCTGATTTTCAATACAGGAATGTTTATTTCTGCCACTGGTAAACTACATAGTTTTCAAATTTTTTGTAGGCTTTAAGGGACATGCCTCCCCTCCCAATTTGCTCCAGGACCAATTTTGTAATTTTTTTGAAATTTAATGAGAAAATGTTAGGGTTGGGATGAAAGATCTCTAACAAAATGTAATTCTTCTCTACTTCATACCATTGCTCTTTCCCATGCTCTTACTATGTCTTTTATTGCTCATTGTTGTATTAAATAAGTCAGGTAGTCTTTTTCTAAGCATAAAATGTATGTGTATGATTGGAATTGTTTGTCTGCAATTTATTTTACCTTGTTATTCTCCAGATTTATTATCCCTCTGCCTAATTTTCATCTCCTTCACCAGCATATCTTCCCAGCAGTTTTGCAATGTGTACTTGCATGCTAGCATTTGGTGGATGGTTTAATCAAAATTTTGCAGTAAGTACTTTGATTGTAGCTCTTTATTTAGTTCTAGCATCAGTATTATTATCTCTGAATTTATTAGCTTTGTTGTAATGCCCTTCAGTATTGATGGATTTAATTACCCACTATGAATCTTCTTGCTCAGTTTGGCATTTGCCATGTTTTTGTTTACTTTTTTAGGTGGCGATTTTTGGCATTGCAATGGGATCATTGTTTGGGTGGCCATTTTGTGCAATTTTAGGGTAAGGATTATACTAAGTCCTTATTTATTAGAGAATTTTCCTATTGATAGTTTTCTATGTAGGCAGCTGAGTGGTCACATTCTTATTCTAATCCATTCTATTATTTCTATCCAGTGGTGATTTCTAAATAATTTAGCAAGGGCGGCTCTAGGTACAATATCAAGTAATACATGGGGCTTAGTTAAACCTTGCCATCTTTTCAAAAATGGAAATATTATACTCTAGTCTAATTATGACACCATATAACCATCAATTAGAAAGATCTCTGTAGCCATGTAGCCATACAATACCATGCATTGGAAGAAAGGTCAATGCATTGTTAAAAGCAAGATCATTACAAAATTTTGGAGGGGTTGAGCGCCCACAATCAACAGCAATTTTAATAATGGTGGGCTCTGCCCCCTGACCCCTAGAATTTACCCCCGTTTCTATCTGTAACCATTGTATTACCCTGTTAGTTTGTTTACTTTGGGTATGTATAGATTGGAGCTCAAAACTTCATCTATGTTAACTTCAAGCGTCTTAATTAAAAATTTTATGTATAGCTATATACTATGTTTGCACAATATATTTTCATAGAGTTCCCATTGCTTGTGACATAGTTATTAGACGCAAGAAAATTTGGCTGTTCATTGAATGGTCAGTTGGTTCATTTGCTGCAATTATGGTATGTCTGCATAGTTTTCATTTTGTTTAATCTCTTGGAAATTACTATAAGTTTTCTTGGCTAAAATTGTACTTATGTACCACAAATGACTACTGTTTCTAGTTTTCCTTGGATTGAACTTCACTATTTGCCATTCAGGACGTTTGTAATCTTGCATAAATTGTATTGTTTCTTGGCCTACAAAATATTTGCTAAAATTCTAGTTGAGCTAGGTGTTTTTGAAGGGAAGTAACCATACTCCTTTTATATGCTTACAATAAAGAAACTGTTTATGCGTTGAAGTGAGAGTAGTTGATGTTGGAAAGTGATGTGTAAGGAACTGAATATAAAATGTTGTTTCTTCTTGGAGCGTACCTGCGTATAAATAGTGATAAAAGGTTCTATTTTGCCATCCATTCTAACTTTCAACAATGTTTTTAATTTTCTCATAGATCCCGCTGGTTGCTATAGACACACACTATTATGGGAAACAAGTGATTGCTCCATTAAATATAATCTTGTATAACATATTTGGACAGGGTGGACCGGATTTATATGGTTTGTTCAGTTGTTGTTGTTGTTGTTATACCTAGCTTTTTCAGTTAATTTAGGCCTACTATGCATGCTGCATCCAGGCATGTGACCCTAGTTTAACGTTCCTTCCGAAGGACGGCGGGTTGAGCTGCTTTGGTCGTTCATCTGGAAGATCACCCATCCAGATTCTGACCGTACACAGCCATGCTTACCTTCAGTTAAGCTAATAGAACTGGCTGGACCGCTTGGCCACTCACCCCATCTCAGTCTCTCAGCCTTACTTCTTATTTATTTCTTGATAGCCTAGGATAAGTATATGTCTAAGATGTGTATTTCTTGATAGTCTAGACATTAGACTGTATTGACCGTCATGGAATAGTCGTATTTAGTTATCGTCATGGAAAAGTCTTGCTTATCACACTGGATCAGACGTCAACATTGCAAGAATTGTGTGGACTCTTATTGTTATTGCTCTTCTACCCCAATTCATAAAAAGTTGTGATTTCCACATATAACATCAATAGTCTAAGATAAGTATCATTTCTAACAGACGGTCTCAAGCATGTCGCATTTTCTGTACCTTCTTCTAGTAAGTGAATATATCAGTATGACAGATGGTTTTGAGTCACAGGTTTTACCTTTAAGTATTCACATCGCGAATAGTAGACTGCTTTGCCTCATATCTATCTATTGATATCAATTGTTATTTATGGCTTAGGGACCATTGGTTCCCAAACTCTTGAAAATTTCTCCCCTGCAACATACTTTTCGATCGCAGGTTTCCTGTAGGGATGTAAATAAGTGAAGATAGATAGTATTCCATGGAAAGCAGATATCAAAACTAATAGAAATCACTGTTGGTCACTATTCCATTGGAGAATGAATATGACCCAATCCTAGTGGTTTTGATGAACATGAGCCAATCCTTGTGGTTTATCGCTTGTAGGAGTCGAACCTTGGACATTCTATTTTGTCAATGGACTTTTGAATTTCAATTTGATTTTTCCACTGGCGTTGGTGTCGCTGCCTATATATGTTAGTATATGCCTGTCTTATATCTTTACATTTGAAACATTGAATTTATGACAACTGCACTGATCGATCGATTGACTGATTCCTCCATTGTTTGCTTAATTGATTTTTTTGTTTGTTTGTTTCACTGATTGATGTACTTGTTAACTAAATGGTCCGTATCCGGTCAGCTCCTGTTTTCATGATTCCTTTCCAATGTCTACGTGAGAGTACTTTGTCATGCTTTGTCGTGCAAGTTGGATACTCAATCGTGGGGTGCTTGCCAATTGGGAAGTCCTGTAGTCAGGGGTGATTGCTAGAGGGCTCAGGGAGCGGAGCCCCCCTTGTTAGAATTACTGTTCATTTTGGGGGGCTCAGCCTCCCCAAAATTCTTGTATTGACTTTGCATTTCAAAGTGTATTTAACTTGATTACAAAGTACTTCCTATTGCTATGATAAATTTTGCGCTGCTACGTGGTTATAGAGGCATTTCTAATATTTTATTATACTATATCATAGCTAAACTGAATTATCGTATTTGCACCTTTGAAAATATGGGCATGGTTTCAGCTGGGCCACACTCAAAATTTGGGCATGGTTACACCTAGAGCCCCCCTTGTTGAAATTTTTGGAAATCACCACTGTCTGTAGTCGAATGCTTGTTCCAATCTCTTGCATTTTGATGTAATATTATTAATTAAGTTAGCGATACTGATTTAGGCCTCGCCAAATATGGCCGACGATATTGAATTGAGGTGTTTAAGTGCGTCGTCATATCAGTGGTGTAGAAGTAAATTGATAGCTAGGGGGCGCTTCTCCTTCGATCATTTTTATAAGCAGGGACGTCGCGAAAACCCGTTGGTTGGGGAGTGTAAGGTAGAATGTACCTGAATTTACTTGGTTAGTAAGCTGTTCTATTGTCATCAACTACTATTCATTCCAATGTCTTAAGGCAATGTTCTTCGGTTATTTACATGCAGTAGGGACAGGAGGGTAAGCATGCCAATCGAAAACTTTCATTGTATTAGGCATTCTCTAGTGTTTGTTATAGGACCCACTATAGTTGAGCCCGTAGAAAAAAGTTTCAAAGTAAAGCTTCTCAGATAGGACGAAAATGCTATTTTGAGATTGATTTTGACCAATGCAGTATTCCATAAGAGAACCTTTTTAATAATCATTTGAGTAGAATTTAAGGAAAAAGTGTTAGATGTCAGCACGTTGAACATTGAAGATGCATGTGGAAAAACAATGGAACTTTATGTGTAGTTAGGTGTGCTAGTGCAGTTGTATTGTGTACGTATTGTGTACGTACGTGCATATTGGTAAGAACCCAATTTCTCTTCTACACAAGCATGTCCTTTCCCCTGGACCCCCCTCCCCTCTCTATGCGCACATGCTACCTGGATGGTCCCATAGCGGTTAGCATATCATCATTGTTCCACAGGGTGTGGAACGATCTAATTCTCACAACATGAGTGCTCTGATGTGATAAAGCACTGTATTAATTTTATTGGATCATTTTCTGCATGAAAATCTTTCAGGCATCTTATTGCAATAGATCAAACTATTTTGCCATCGCTAAATCGTACTTCATATAAAGCATATCTTTTCTAAAATCACTTTTGATAAAGAATACAGATATTTTATATTATTTTTAGCAAACGCTGTGAAGTTAGTGATGCAAGAATTGTTTATTTTATGAACGATTTTGCTTTTTTTAGGTAGTGCTGGATTATTTCTTTACCTCAAAAACAAAAGGTACTCCGTACTACATTACTTTTTTCTACTTTCCTTTGTAGTTTTAAACCAAATCTCCACTATGCAGAAAAATGTCGCGCTGCGAAAAGTAGAACCAATCTCTAATTTTCGCTGCTAGATTATTCCACCGCGACAGTTTCGAGTAACCAATGAGACAGCAGGAAATTTTTCCACCTCGATATTTTCCGCATAGTTGAGATTCGGCTTAAGTTGTTCTTTTGAGATGTGTGCAACAGTTCGAAACCCTTGCAAGAATTCGAAACCCTTGATTATTTTGACGTTGAAATATTTTTCCCTTTTAAGGAGCAGGATACCATATCCCAGGATGGCTGGCCCTTTCACCCATGTATATTTGGTTTTTGGTGTTTTTTACAAGACCTCACAAGGTGAATTAGTTTTTTATTATATCAATACAAGTTGTAGCTACATAATTGTCAAAAATGGCATTAGTTTGCATTTCAGTTACTTTCTAGTTGTGGTATAGTGCATTTAAAGGTGAAGAATTATGTTCTTTATTTTTGTATATTGTACATATTTCCTTGTCACCTTGTCATTATAGTGGTTACTCCACACTCACTGTTATAGACTGACCCATCCAAATAATATTTCGAACATCTAAATATGAAGAATTATTTATATTTTGTAACGAAAGCAATACTTTTACACGCGAAGAGTCGATAGTAAATACCTGTTTCTACTACCGCAGTAATCTTCTTCAAAAACTAAGCGTATATTTGTAATACTTATTTGATGTTTTACTTTCCTTATTCCACTATAGGAAGAACGTTTTCTGTTCCCAGTCTATCCTTTTATCTGCTTGGCTGGATCTATAGCCCTCTCAAGCTGTCAGGTAATTGTACTCAATAATTATGGCACAACAGCCTGTTTTAATATTGACTTACCAGTTGTCTGCTATTGTAGGCATTTTGAATGAGACGCATGCGATCGCTCTCGACCGCGCAGGCACGCGTCCAATACATCCTATGTGCTCGATTGATCGCGCACGTAAGTCCATCTATTCCATTACTAGCGAGCGATGAAATTGATAGATTATACATCAGGCTTTTTCACAATAGAACTCGTGGGCAGATGCCTTCAAATCCTCAACACTGCCCAGCAGTTAATTCCGTTAATTGAAGAAAATTGTATTTGAAAAAACAGCGCACGCAAACCTAACGTACGCGCGCGAATGGCAGCACGCGTCTGATTTACTCATTGAAAGGCCTGCTATTGTCTAACCTAGATCGTTGATTACTGGCTTCTCAGTATATAAAATGATTTTATTGCTATCTGCGTTTTAACTCGCGTCTAATTAGACCAAAGAAAGAGTTGAATGCACGAGACCCCATCTACACATATGGCCTATCTTCGCTTACGTATAACAGGGCCCGACAGACTCAATTGCTTTACTATCAATAACAATTAAAGCTATACCTTCCAATGTATAATTTCCTACTATCTTTATACAGGAAATTTATCATAAGATCTTCACAAGCGCAAACAAAAGGCATTATTCAAGTTCATCCAATCGGGTTTTATGTATATTCTTGGTTGGCTTTTCTTTGATCTCATTTTCTCGTTCACGAGCTTTGTACGTAGGTGAGAATTACATATCTCAAAATATTTTGTCTGCTCTTATTTTTTATTTACTTACTCTTGCGTGCCAATTGAACTGAAAGGTGTGGTTCGTGAATTTAGCTTTTCAGATGTGATCCTACTTTTTAGTAATATCCACTAAGTAAAATCCATTACACATTCCAAACACTTGCGAGTTGTTTCGCCCAATATCATAGACTCATGGACAATTTATGCTACAGCCATGTGTTTATTAAATAATGCAGGATTTTTTGAGGCTGTAGTTGCCACAATTCAGGGTTTCTTTAATCCGAATATTTCATCAATTAACTTTAAAAAGAAAGATGAAATTCTATAACCTACATTTAACAATAATCACAATTACTTGTTTCGGAAGTAACAACAAAGGCCTAGCCTACTCCAATACACTCAGAACAAAGATTAAGCTATATAAGCGACAACAAAATCACTGTATTAAATATTACTATACATTTTAATACCACAGACTTACCGAATACTTCCCCATATAGCCAAAAGACTACATAAATATAGTTTATATCAATAGCACTTCACCATTTTCAACTGAAAAACATTCGATAAACTGCACTATTACAATGTCAAACAACTCCCCAAACACACAAGAAGACGCAGGCATCACGCTTTTACAAATTAATCATAACAGCACGCAAAAACTCTAGCGAAAACTCATTAGACAACGAAATAATAGGCAAGCAACAGCCTAACAAGTAACACACATGTCTGCAGGCAAACCGATACGCAAACAAGCAAACAAATAACTAAATAATCATGAAAGCACGATAATTTGGCGATAACAGAGGCACAACTTTTTGATTTCATTTTCATTTCATTTCATATACAAAATTCAAACTTTTAATTACAAGTGAGTGATAAAAATTAAAAATAATTAGGTAAGTTTAGGACACTTGGAAAGAACTCAGAAGAGCTATCGAGCCAAATGCCCGATTTGATTTTGATCTTGAAGTGATTTGATTTTGTGTCCAGTATAGCAATGCTTCACCTCTGATAGAATCATATATTTCTTGAATGACTAAATAAAAAATACTGGAACATATAACCACATGTAGCTTATGTACCAACTTTCAGTTTTATAAGGCAAGAAAAGGGTAGCCTTCATTTAGAATTTGGTTGCCGTTTATTGCTAGCAATTACCTTTATTAAACGCAAACATGATGAAAAAGTGAAACTAGATAATGGCATTATGAAATGCGTGTAATATGTTTCACCTTTTATACTTTCTTAGGGTACCATGCACCACTAGATGTTTTCTCTGACTTATATAACGATGCTTATCAAGAATCAGAAGATCACCCCCCACCCTTTGGTTTGAATGAGGAAGTAAACATATGTGTTGGAAAAGAATGGTACCGTTTTCCAAGTAGTTTTTTTCTGCCATCTGAAAAGTGAGTACTTTATTTACAACAGTGGTTCCCAAACCTTTTTATATCGCGGCACACTTTTGAGCTCTTTAAATATTTGTGGCACACCTATCACAAAACATGAACAATTTCTACTCGATACGCTAACTTTCGATATGCTAACTTTCAACTGTCTATTGGAAATTGGAATCACCTGAAATAAATTCAAAAATGAAATCTCTTCGCAGCACACCAATAATCATTCCGCGCGGCACACTACTGTGCCGCGGTACGGTGGCTGGGAACTACTGATTTACAAAGATTCTACAGCAAGTAGGAAGTTTCACCCCATAACTTTCCCCACTCCCCTTACGGCGCAAAGGATTCTCTTATTCTGACTTGGTGTATTGTAGTTGGAAAACGAGGCCTGGTAGGCTGCAGTCCGGAAAGCGGGAAACAATTGTACACGACAGTTGCGCAGCATAAATATTGCGAAAATGCACAAGGCTCAAAGATCATAAGGCTGCCAAAGCTCGGTCGTATCTTCGATTTCTTATGATTCGCAATACAAGATTTTTGTTACCATACAAATTATTTTTAGCGATTAGTTCTTTGTGGCAACCATTTTATGTTGTAGACTATTTTTATACTTTTAGAAAATTGTGCACTTCCTTGCTGAATTTTGAAGAAAGCTCCTTTATAACAACTGCATGGTCATTTTCAGCTCCTTCACAGTGGCATTATTTGTTTCATTTCAGATGGAATCTTCAATTCATAAAATCAGAGTTTTCGGGGCAGTTGCCAAAACAATACGAGAAGAAACCATTTGCAACAAAAGTAACTCCTTCTCACATGAACGATGAAAATCTTGAAGAACCAACGAGATACGTAAGTGACCATTTACATTCTACACAGAGGTTGAAGCTAAAGAAAATTGTTGCTGGGGTGCACAACCCCAATTGACCAACAGACAGACTTCATTGGAGCCCAATTTGCCGACAAAGAGGACTTTCCTCAAGTGTTGTCAGTAATGCAACGTTGGCGAGCACTATTTATGCTCTGCAAATGTGCCTACAAGCAAAATATTGGTGGGGGTTGTGGAACACCTGCACCCTTCCCTTTTGGGTGCAATCCTGATTCTACAGATCCCTTGTTTTACTGGTGATTAAGCAAAATGAGACATTGTTCGTTACTACTGCCTGGGGGTATTGAATGGCATATCATTTGCCTGTTGCTCCTTAACTCTTTTGGGTTGGCTATTAAGAAGTTTAGCAGCCTAGGTTTGTTGTCGTAAGCTTGTGAGCTTTAAAGGTTTTATTTAATGTGCCCTGTAAGAGTTATATCACCTTGTAAAAAGTCACAGAAAAACAAAAAATAACATCTTAGAACAGCAGAAGACAATCACAGAAATCAAATCAAAATTCTGAAAACATCACAAAAACTCATTACCTTTTTTCGAGCAATACACCCCTCATTTTGCCGATGATCTAATCCCTGCTTCTAATGCCTATATTTTAGGAAAGTAGATGCTTTTGTAGCCATTTCAACTTTCTGTTGTATGATGAAAAGATTGTTCTTTCGTATTATTAATTTTTAAAAAAATTTTCAATAAACCAGGCAGCTCTGGCAAATGGCTAGACACTTCTCAAAAGCAACGGGCCATTTTATAGCCATATTTGCAATACCTTATTTTATGGATTTTCAGGTAAATATCAGCGAATGTGATTTACTCGTTGACCTTGCTGTGAACAGCACTTCGAAAAAGGAACCAAACTTTTCTCTCCTCAAAAACAGATGGGAGACGGTGTACAGTAGGAATTTCCTTTTCGCTAGCAAGTGAGTAGTACCTTTTTTCTCTTGTAGAGCGCTCAACGTAACTTGATAAGCTTTTGACAAATAAAACGACAGACTTTGATTTCAAAGACATGCTTCGACTGATTGCTCAGTCACCTTCGACTACAAGTAACAAGTTATATTTATAAGAAAGTGTTTTATGAGAAAATAGTACTCGACTGCTCAAAAAGTTAAGAAAGCTCAGTACTGGATTTTTGAAACCTAAGAAAGTTTATTTGTGCATATGTATATAGAATTTGATATATCTGTGTATAAAATGTCATGTACGTTATGCTGACTGTCCTCTAGCTGTTTAACTTAAACTATTTAATAGGATTTATCATCAGTTCAGGTGTACATGGAGCTTTCACTTTCCCCATGTGCTATACATTGGAAGGAAACAATTTGCTAGGAAAGTCTTAAGAAAGTTTTGAAACTGGAGGCTTGAGAAAGTTAGGATAGTTTCAGTGCTGGGCCAAAACAACTTTCTTATAAATGAAAATACGTGTAGTCATGTTATGCTTAATAAATATTTATTTTATGTTTAAATATTAATTTAAGCAACTGCCTTCTTCTCTTAAAAGAATCACACAGGACGCTTTGTATTGTAAACTCTACTGCATTCAGGATATTAATATTGTGGGAAAAAGAAATCGAGTTTAATTTCAATATTGTGCCTGTAGAGTTTTGTTCTATCTAATAAATATTTATGTGCATAGGCGGAGGAGGGCTTCGTATTTAGGGAAGCTGTAAAATTTCTGCACGACTGAGTAAGGCGATTTGGACAGCAGTCAGACAAGTTTTCCGAATTTCCTATTGTTCTTTGAGGAAAATTGCCTAAATATAGCAGATTTCTGCCCAACTAAGGGGGCTGCAGCCCTCCCTCCCACACCCTCTCCTACGCTTATGTTTGTGCGTTGCTTGCGCTTGAAAAGGCACATGAGGAGAACTTCACAGCCGACTAGAATCCTACGAAGAAATCTGGTTTTAAAATAGCTTTTATGATTATTGTATTTTCGTCATCGTAGCATTTTTGGTCGATTTATTGCACCTGCATGGAATAATTGTGGTTAAAATTTCTAATAATTCTATTTGTTTTCAGGTCAAAATCTTTTTTTAGAGCATTCAATATACCATTCGTTTCTGAACAGTACACAACTTTCGTGAGTTACAATATCCTGAAATCCAAAAGGAAAAGGCGAAAAAGAAAACAGTTTTCATTTGAATAAGTTCGTCTTTGTCTAGTTTTATATGAAATAGAGATGACCTTATGCAATGCACAGATTGATTAGCACTTTGTGGATAGATTGTTTTTGAAGAAGAATTTATCTTTGAATGAGCCTTTCTTTTGTTTCCTCGCTGTTATGAAATATTTCTTCATTTCCCCCTCCCTACGCAGCCTTCAACATTGGGTTTCGCTCTCGAGCACTATTGTCGTCGATAGCTTCCTACATGTGGAGGGGAAACAATTACTCTTAGGTGCTTAATAGATGTCCCCCTGCTAATTAATTTTTCAAAAGTTTCCCACCCAGGACATTCTATTCCAACCCCCGCCTATTAATTTTCTAATTACGATCTCACGCAAGGCAATTTTTAGAGGAGATACTTTAGCCTGCTTGGCTATGCTACTTTGATATAAATTTGAGACAAGAAACCATGGCCATTAGAGGGCGCCTCTGTGCACAGCGGTCGCGACGACGGGGGGGCCGGGGGGGCCTTGGCCCCCCCACTTTTTGCTAAGATGAAATTTGCGCATGTGTATTTTGCTGTTCTTCGTTAGTATGTATTTATAAATTTTTGTTCATAATTTGAGGTATAAAGGGCTGCTTTTGGGGGTATCAAAAGCTCTTTGGGACGCACAATTTTATCTGTCATCCAAGCATAGTGGGGCAGATTTCAAATTTTATCGAATTTCTGGCCCCCCCACTCAAATCCTCGTGCCGCGACCCCTGGTGCAACTCGCCAACCTGCCTCTGTGCACGTATCCTGATGGAAATCTACAATTCGCTTACCATAATATTGCCTGTTGGTGTTGGAGAGTGCAATTTGTATCTGTACACGATTTGAATTTACAGTACGAGTTTTTCATAAGAAAGTTTTTCGCCAAGTACTGAAGCATTCTTAACTTTTTCACGATTCCAGTATTAAAACTTTCTTAAGACTTTCTTATCAAAAATTGTTTGCGAATGCACAGTAATGGAAAGTGAAAAAGCTCCATGCACATTTGAAATGATGATGAATCTTAGTAAATAACTGAAGTTAAACTGTCAGAGGGCAGCCAGCATCACATTCATGACATTTTTTACACAGATAAATCGAATTTTCAATACATAAACACTAAAAAACTTTTATAAGTCTCAAAAGTTCAGTACTGAACTTTCTTAACTTTTCGAGTTCCTAAGTCCTATTTTTCTTGTGATTTAGATTATTAAAATGATGGTTTAGATGAGCATGGTAATGGGGGATATTTGGTTTACAAAAGCTATAGAAAAGTTCGTTGTTTATTCTTGAAATCAGGCAGGTTATTGGCCTATCAGCTGCGTAACTAAACTGTGCCAACAGCTGTAGCTAATTAAAAGGAAATTGAGTTCTGGTCCTTGCGTATTGATAAACAGCCTGCGTGCATTCAAGTATGCTGCAGAGAAACTAAAACACTGGAAACCAAGCCCGGCATCTCCTTTTTGACTTCAATGAATTCTAATCAAATCTAGTTCATCTTGGCATGAACATTTCTTCATCAATATGCAATCAAAAAGATAGGTAAGCAAAACCTTTTAGATGTACACACCCTTTCTCTACCCAGACTCGATCACAAAAGCGTCGTTTTTGTTGCTATTAATGGAAATTAGATTAGAGCGCATTATACGTTAATGAACGATTTGCATTGGCGATTAATGATCTTTTTGCGTTATCGTTAATAATTTTCTTTCTATTACCCCCCTTTCACAACATTTTACTGAAAGACACTCAGTAAGCCTTATAATTCTACTCCCATAATCGCTAATGCAAAAAATGAAGTCGCAGCGAAGGAGGTATTAACTCGCTAGCTATGAAGAGCTGCAGGTTGTATGATCCATTATTTACGCCCGTATTAGACTTTTCATTGCAGAGATGATTTGAATAATTAATGCAGGAAAACCTTGAAAACAGCTTAAAATATATTCAAGGCAGCTGCTGCTATCCCATTAGGACCTGTCCTACTTTTAGCTTATGAAGTTCTGCTTCCTTCCTATTCGTAAAACTATCTTGCAAAGTAGCCCATATATTCACTGATCAGTAGAGTTGGTCTCTATTTCCTGCTACAACACATCGCTGCTCATAACTGACGAAAGAGGTAAGCTATTGTCATTTGTGTTTGTTCAAATGTATTTCTTTTCCGAAATCTGGCGTTTTGATGTTTTGGTCTGAAGACCTCTTCCTGACTGTCCTTGTGTAAGAGTATGACGAAGAAGAACGTTTTGGATGGCATTAATTTATCAAGGTATATAGCTCGGCAACATTATCGATGATGACTTGAACAAGAAAAGACAGTGGGGGAAGAGCGTACGAAATAGTAGCATAGAAAAGAAGATAATTTAGTGAAGAGAACATACCAAAGTAGTGAACAAGAAGAACAAAGACGCTTGGAAGTTAAGATTTAAAAAATCAAGTAAGCTAGGAAGGCCAGCATAGATCAAAAGATCAAAGGAATTCCAGAGGTGCTTTTGTCTATTCAAATATGTCTGTTATTCGGTGGGTAATAGTTTCTTTGTTGATATCACCATTCCAGGTAAGTAGTTTTTATGGAACTGGACTTACAGGGTTTTTCTGTTCACTGACCTCTTTATACTTCTTTCGTGCTAAAGATAAGTCTCCAATACATATCAAAAGTCTTCTACCATTCAATACGGTTAAAAAATCAAGCAATTTTGCAATATGCTTCACCTTCTCTGCTAACTTCTTACATACATTCGAAATTATAATTAGTGGAACTGAGTATGCCAATCAATTTTTAGGTATTAATTCCATGCTATTCGCATTTTGCTGAGAATATGGAAGACGTAAACAACGAGAATTCAATGGTAAGCATGCACATACCGTTAGCTGTACAGTGCTTTGCCATCCTCCATTTGACAACTTATGTTCACGTTGGCTTGATACCCTTGATAAATACGAGAATTTTGTATTGTGTTACAACTTGCTCTACATTGGTCTTAAGTTAGCTTTAACGGTTATATATAAAGGCCCTATGACAGGAAAGTCTATGCATCGCTTAAAAAGTAAGCAATTATACCTTAGTTAGCTAAGAACTATGATAACATTAAAGCGATAAATTAATTAGTGCGGCTTATCTTCATCAAAGTTAATTTATTTTGCTTAGAATTTTATATCACGTTAGTCACTGAAGCATTAGTTTTAACACTTAATCAAAAGAAAATCCTCAAGATTTGGCTTTAATGTAGAAATGGCAAGAAACAGAGGTATCAAATTTACGAGCATCATACAAGTTGAAAGTTTTTTGAGAAGCAAAGTCATGAATACAACGCGTGATTAATATTCTTTGTCATACTCGATTCTTGCAAAAGTTCTTTGGATTCGTATATACAATCCAGTATGCATTCTGGGACTCTTGCTCGCCACAGATTCTAATCAAATATTTTATTTGACAAAGTGCGCTTCATTTGAGCTGGTAAAACTTGGGAAAACTTGGCGAAAATGCTGATGAAACTCTCCATAAGTTGCTAAATTACAATTGGCAAGTTTCTGCATAGGTTCGTGCGCGCTACAGATCTGGCGCAAAAAGGGCCTAGCATGTACTCTAGTACACAATCAGGCAATGTTACTGTTTCCTGTTGGTGTTTTATAAATCTGTTTGTTTGCCTTTCTTATACATCTAGAAATCGAAGATGTGAACTTCGTAAACACAATTCCATCCGAGCTAGTCAGTGTTCGTGAAGTATTTTTTTGCCAATTCGCGTTTATTTGGTCACAGCAAACGTCATGTGTCAAACATCAAAACCAACATCAGATCAATTAAAAATGGTCATCACTATCATATTTTTACTTTATTTTTAGTTTCCATGAGACTTTCTGGTATTTATCTTGAGATAAAATTCTCGTAAGATTTTTTGTCTTGTTTTGTTTTCGTGTCAGTTTTCGTTCCCTAAGTATTATAAATTGTTGTTAAGTTGTAGGTACCACGCATAGCCAGAAGTTGGTGACCCAGTGTCTTTGTTGGCTATGGGAGGGGTACATTCTATTGTAATATTTGTATTTTCGTTTAATTTGATGTTTGAAAAAAAAGAAAAAAATCGTCAAGCGTGCTAGCTGCAGTATCGCATTAATATCGTATCATAAGCCATAAAACTTGCTTGAATTTTAAACTGTTTCATCGTTAAAAGCAGGGACGCGTTCATAGGGGGCTTGAGAGGGTTGCAGCTTTATTTTGGGTGTATTCTTTGGCAGGGATGTGCCGACTGAGGGGCGTGGGAGAGGGGTCGCGCTCCCCCAATATTTTCAAATTTTCAAGAAAGTTGGTTAAAAGGCAGCCATGCTGCAAGAGAGTTGGCAACAGTATTTTCTGTGACTTTTTTTGAGAAGGTGTCTCGGCACATCACTGTTTGTTGGATAGATGCTTTACAAATTTATGCATTTGCATCAATATACCGGCAACAGAATTTTGTATTTACTTCGATATTCTCTTAGAAATTCCCAAAATTTTAGCCAAAATAACGGCCTCTTGATTTTAAGGTACTACCAGATGTCATAACCTTGAATGTTGGAGGTGTACTATACACAACAAGCAAAGCCACTTTGCTACGAGATCAATCTTCCATGCTAGCTGCTTTATTTAGCGGACGATACAAAATTCCTACAGACCAGCATGGACACTTTTTCATCGATAGAGATGGCAGTAATTTTTCATTCATTTTGAGTTACCTGAGGGGTGAAGACTGCCAACCCCCACCACATTTGGCAATAAAAGTAAGTCAAAAAAGTTACAAGTAAACCGATTTTGTTTCATTTGAATTTGCAGTACTTCATGTAAGCTTGCTTATGCTGTTTCATTTCATGCTGGTTTACGCGTCTTTTTGTAAGAAAGCCTCTTTTTGCCTGAGCCTTTTAACTTTTTCAGAGCTGAGCCTGAGATTTTCTTACATTTTTCTTATCTTTTATGGAAGTAAACTGGCTAAAATGGGTTAACCTTAATGTTCTATGCTCGAATTCGAACTCTATCTCTAGAGTTCTGCATGTAACAATGATGTAATATCGATTTTTCGGTAAGCATGAATACACGTTTTTTTTTTATAAGAAAATCACTATTTTGCCTGAGCCTCAATTTTCTTAACTTTTCCCGAAATTGAGCCTCAGATTTTCTTAAATTTTTCTTAACTTTTGCTGAAATAAACTGGCTAGAGTGGTTTACACTTTCGTTAATACTATTGTATACTTGAATTTGAATTCCATCTTTAACATTTTGAATACAATAGAGACGAAATTACCGATTTTTGGCCTATAAAAACACTTAATTTTGGAATTTGAGCCTCGTGATTTTCTTACGATTTTCTTAAGATTTTGACGATTTGAGCCTCATTTTCTTATAAACTTTTTTCTTATAAATAAAAAACGTGTACTGAAGTTTGGAAATTGAGCTTTGTGATTTTCTTGAGATTTTGGCCATTTGAGTTTCATTTTCTTATATACTTGTTTCTTATTAAAAAACATATATTTCTTCGCACCAATTCTGTTTTAATAGTTCACTTTCTAACGCTTTTTTCATTGGTAAGATACCTGAAGTCTAATATTACTTGCACCGTGAAATCTTAAAAAAGTACACGTTTTTTTATAAGAAAACCATAATTTTGCCTGAGCATCAATTTTCTTAACTTTTCCCGAAATTGAGCTTGAGGTTTGCTTATATTTTTCCTAACTTTTACTGAAATAAACTGCATAAATGGTTTACACTTTCGTTATTAATATTGTGTACTTGAACTTGAATTCTATCTTTAACATTTGGAATGCAATAATGACGAAATATCGATTTTTGCCCAATAAATACACTAAATGGTGGAAATTGAACCTCGTGATTTTCTTAAGATTTTCTTTAAGATTTTGACCATTTGAGCCTCATTTTCTATAAAATATTTTCTTATGAATGAAACGTATATCTTGCTATGTTTGCATCAGTATCTTTGCCTTTGATAAAAACAATTACTTGGTATCTTATTAGCGCTTAGCATCATCACCTTAGCATGGCTCAGCACGGCTTTGCTTATAAATTTAAATCAAGTTTGCCTTAAACATGATTTTCATATCAATGTTTTGATGTCGTTCCCAGATCCTCGAGGAAGCCGAGTACTTTCAGATTCATGGGCTTATAGAGGGACTTCAAGTTTACCCGTCAGTCTTCCAAGCAAAGCTATTCAAAAGAATAGATGAGAAATTTCAGATTCAATTTTGGCAACGTCAAATTGTAATGAAGAGTCAGAGTAGTTGCTTGCAAAGTCTGTCATCGTCATCATGTATTAGTTTTACTAACTATGAGTCAATCGAACTTTTATCTGAAGAACCGTCTTGCGTCGGCAGTCAGCATTCAATACAGGTGACGAAGCTGACAGAAAATGGACCGAAGCACAGAAATGAAACATTCGTTGAGCTAGAAAGTCGGATGAATAATATTGACTGTGTCGTGAAGAACGTAAGAAGTAAAGATATGAAGTTATTTGTTTCCTCACTGCAAAGGAGATTAGATGAAGACAAATATGCATACAATTTGACGCAAGAAACTGCCTCTTGTACTGCAGAAATTGGCTACAAAAGCAGAACCGTTTGTGATTTTTCTGTCACTTGTTTCTACATTCAATTTTTTTGGGATATAGGAGCTCTCGGTAAAAGTGGCAAAGCGAATAAATAGTAACTAACATTGAGAACAAGATGAGGGAACAGATTTTTATGAGGGAAATTTAAGATGAGGAAAGATCCAGTCCCGTAAGTTATGGATTTTGATTTACTGCAGGCAATCGCATCCTTTTTTCCTAAGGCAGTCTGCGACTCACTCTGCAAAACTGCATAGAGTGGCCACAGTTATGATTTCGCTACAGCAACGATGCTTGTAAGTGCACTCTGGTCTCCAGTCTCCTAGAAGTATTGCATCATGGCGGTTGAAACACAAACTGGAAAAGGAACGCAAAGAGTGACAAAAAGCTTCCCCTTACAAATTGATAGCAACTATTTTAATGCAAGTCATATTCTTGGGGCTTGTCTGGTTTCGTAAGCACTATTTGGAAGAATTTTATTATACTGGAGTCTTTCTGTACGGTTTCAACCTTGCATTAGCGTCATTCTATCTTTGGGGTTGCATCTATGAAGGTGGAAGCCCCAAATTCCTTATAAGTATTAGTTGAATTTTATTTCAAGTTTATTTAAGTGATTTCCAGTTTGTTGGTGCTATTTAGTTTTGTTGGTATAATATAGTTCAATATTTGTATTCTTTCAGCTGTAAGTTGAGAATTTAAAGTATGAAAATGAACTGAACTGAGCTTTGCAAAATGTGATGTTAGATTAATGGAATCAGTAAAGTAATTTTAGTTAGATAAAGGGAAGGCCAAAAGTAAGAAACTGTTGTAAGTCGGCCTAGAAAAGGTGTATTGAGGGTTCTCACCTAGATTTCATTGTCCTAATCTGCTATTTTCCTTCTAGAAAGAATTTGTTTTTGTATTCACAAAAAGTGTTTCCATAACAGCTAAAGTGTGTGGTTCTAACATTTCTCCGGAGGGTAATGCCCCCTGACCATCAAAACAGACAGTTAAGCCCCCAGATGCCAAGGACTTCCAACAAAATGTGTACTAGCTTATCATATTTAGCACCAGGGACGTAGAAAGCATTCATGAACGGATGCACATCAAAGGTGGACTAGTTAAGTTTTTGGTTCGACACAGTGTAACCGAACCGGCCAACGAACCTCGTACATTGATTAATAAACATAAAGAAAAATTTTTGCATCTCCTTTGGGTTTATGCGTTCAAAACTAAATCTTTTCCTCTCTAGGCACCCAACTGAATGGGACGACCGGCTGGTCCGCCCCTTGGGCACACGCAAACAGGGGCACCCTCACAAGGAGAAAGGGCAACTACTTAAGCTGAAAATTGGTACTTACACACAAATTTGCAAAAAGTGGATTGGCTCGTGACCCCCGTGGCTCCGGTGCCCTCGCACTCGAAACTTCAGAAGAGCACGTGTGGCAAAAGACTATTTGTTTCATCTATGTTTAGAAAAAATGCTTCCAAACTATAAGAAGGCATCTTGACGTGGTAGAGAAAATTTTGAGTTGTTGATTTGAAGACAGAGTAGCCTGTGTACATATTCGACTGGTTTGCGTGAACGCAGATAAGTTGAAGTGAATTCAAAATCGTTGCTCCTGGAACAGGAGAAACGATTTCGAATTCAAATCAACTAACCTGCGTTCAAGTAAACCATTCGAGCCCGTACACAGGCTAAGATAGGGTGAATGAGATCAGAGCCCGATAGAGAACTGCTATAGAGTACTCTTTGGTATCGAATAGTAGGGGGTTTATTATAAGGAGGGGATTGACATTTTGCTAAAAAGCATAAATTAGGGGAGTTGCTACTAGATGGGGGCTAATGTTCAATAGACAGTACACTCTTTCTTTTTATAAGAATAAAGTCTATAAGAATAACGAGGCTCAAAATTGCTAAAATTTAAGAATAATTTAAGAATATTGCCAGGCCCAGCCTTCATCAAAGCTAAAACATTTTGTTAATCGAATCAAATTTAATTAAGAGTTTCCTCCCAAAACAAACATTTGTCACTTTGACGCTATATATATCTATATGTTTTAAAATACACTCAGCCGCGCTGTAAGTAATTTCCGTTGTCAAACATGAATATCTAATCTATGCTGTACACTGTAACATGCAACAGCTCTCCCATCCCATCAAGTTTAAGAATAATTTAAGAATAATCTGAGGCTCAAAACCGAAAATTTTAAAGAATATTGAGGCTCAGAAAAAAATTAGGTATTCTTATAAAAAAAGAGTGTATGGGGACACAAGCACTTCAAAATTATTGCAACTATTAATGACCATTTATGATGAATCTCTATCATGATTTTGCAAAGACTTTTTAGAAAACCCTGCCTATTTTTGGAACATACCAAAAAGTGTGTACTTGCACTTTTTACTATCCTGTACAGTTTGTTTTGAAGTTCTTACTTGTTAATATTGAATTGCATTCGCAAAACCAATGTATTTTACTTAGTTATCCTTTTTGATACTTTGAAATCTTTTGGAGGGTTGAGGTGCAAGTAAATCCAGGGAAGGTTGGATGCTCTTCAAGGTTGGTCAATTGGAGACTTAATAAATGAAAATGGGTTTTCAATTGAAGTCCCCTACAATTCGGTGCCAAAAAGTAAGTATTATAGGGCTGATTTCGTCCTTGGAGCGTAGGCAAGATTCACGCGTGACTAGACTGATGGCATTGCAAACTACAATGCTTGTGTTTCCTAGAGAGGGCTTACTTATGAGTGCAATATCAGGTTTTTGTCAGGGCAGTCAATTGCCCGTATGAATAGGTCTTCAAAGGCTCTTTGTGAGGGTGATCGGTATTTCTTCCAATGTTACTAGTAGTTCTTCAACTGTACAGTAGATGTATAGTAAATGTAGAGTACTCTCAATGCACGACTGCGCAACTGGTTTATTCTATTATTTGCTGTTTTACCACAAAGCATCCATACCAGTGGACAAAAAGTGAAAGTTGACCTTATAAAAGTCATAAAAACCAAGTATGCTCTATGTTTTGTAGGTACCCAGCAATTTGAGAAAACGCCTCTACTTTTTGGTTTGCAGTTTTAAAAATATCAACCACATGAATCTGAAATTGCAACTTTGAGTCAAATGTTATTCCCAGACGTTTAGCCTCCTCAGTTGTCCTTATAGATATGCCGTTTATTTAGAAACTCAATTTTTGACCTTTTTCAAGACCTATAGTGGTCACTTGAAGTTGTCTGGACATTCTGCCGTTTGGTTGTAATTGAACCATTCCAAAGCATTATTTTTACCTCCTTTGAGCAATCTTGAAATAGTTTCTATACAATCATCATATCCGTGGATAGTATTTTCATTGGTAAAGTTGCAGACTTCGCAGTTCTCGTTCACGCAAATGAAATCGTCAGTGAATAAATTAAATAGCAAAGGCCCAAGAACTGAGACCTGTGGGACACCAGATTTTTACTTGTTACCAGTTTCTATAAGTACCATTTGTCTTTAACCATTGTAGCCTATTTGAATACCTATGATGCTTTTAGAGGTACTCGTAGCAGAAAAAAAATCAAAGTGTTAAAGGTATGCATTGGGTTCATACATCATAAAATGATATGCTACATGCTCTTGGGATGGACGGAGCTCTGAAATGCTGCGCTTCCATTTGCATTCAATTTTAACGACCTGCATGTAAAAGAAAGTAAAGACTAGAAATGGGACGTCTGAATTTTCAAATGCCCCCCTTCTGCATTGTCTAAAAAGTCTAAAATTCAGTGAACCTCCCCTCCTCTCTCTTCCCCCACTTTATCCATGTGATATATGCTACAAAAAAGGCATTTAAAGAGATCGAGGACAATATACATTTAGATTGTATTTGCTGAGACCATAAACAAATTTACCGGGGCGTTTAGGGGATACGACACCTCCAAATAATGTGGTACAATCAGCGCCGCCGAGAGAATCCTGAGACCCTTGAGCAAAAGAGAAAGACGAGGCCCCCTGCGAGTGAAGCAACCAGAACATTTTCAAGGTCTAGAAGAACTTTGGAAAGTACTGCTGGCTTACTTTATAAAACCCCCAGATCTTGAGGCATTGGGTTTTATGAGGCCCCTTGGGTAATTTGCCCCTGCCCCTCTTGGTGATCCTGGGAACAATTCGGTAAATTCGGTAATATTTTCGCAAAATATTTACTGTGTTTTGTAGTAGTAGGGTTACTTATATAGTCAAGTTTTGAGGTGTCTATAGCAAAAAGCAAATTTCTAAGATGGGACAACACCGAAGGTGAAAAATGGGAGTGACTCCAACACATTTCATAATCCTACACACCCTTTCAAAATCATCTCCTAAATCCGTCCCAGAGGAAGACAGCCTGCATTTGTTGCTTATTTTATGCACCTACTGGGCTCGGTATAATTGCTCAAAGTTAATCTCTATTTGCATTTGACAAATAAGCTCTCGAGGACAGGCACGTAACTGCAAGGGACACAAGGGAATGCTTCCTAAATGAAAAATTCTGTATGGTTTTACCCCCCCCCCCATCAGAATGATTAAATGGGGATTTACATGACAAAATATGACCTTTACCCCTCCAAAGTGATTGTAAAGACAGGTTTTATCCCTCCCGGCCATTTCCTAGAGCTACATGGTTGGTAAGGGCGCCTTTAATCGAGTCATTAAAGTAGTTCGTTAGTGGGTTGGTCTCGCTCTGTGAGGGTATCGAAGATTCGCACGTGACTACACTCGTGCTTCGCCCTTGCGTAGTAGAGAGTTTCACTTTCGTTGAATTAACGTCTGTTGAGATGCTGAAAATCAAGGTTAGGATCTGGCTGCAGCGTATAATTTTCTTATAAGTGAATAGCTCATCAAGATTGTTGTAAGTATCGTCTATATTATTATTTGATTTGAGGTAAGTGGTGCACTTGAATCACATGCACAAAATCTCTGTTTCGGAATGGTTAGGCCTGGCCTTTCTCGTCAACATTTACGTTGTTGTAATAGTGTAAGCCGAGCAACTTATCGAATTGGTATTATTGGCCAGTTGAAAGCTTTTCTTACGTAAAACTATCTTACCTAAGTAGTATCTAAATGTTCATAAGTAATTACAGGACAGCAAATTATTTGACATCGCTAAAGTTGAAACGAAAAGCGGAAGTAACCAAGGGAATACAGAGGGCTTTCTGCCATAGGTGGTTTGCAAGTACCAGCCATTTTCCTATTTCGAAGGTAGAGACAGGTTTTCTCCCATAACAATGTTTCTTTGATACGCAAAAGTAGCGTGTTCCGCATCTTCATTGGATTAAGGGAAGCCAGAAACTTATTTCAGCCATACCTTAGTTTAGTATTAGCGGGTATTAGGGCCTTAGCAGGGGTAATGAGTTTTCATGGGGAATGCATGTTATTTTATTTTCAATTTGGTAGAGAAATGGAATAGGGAGACTAGGCATTTGTAGATTTCTCATGCTTGAATCAAATTAGAGGGGTGCAGGTAGTCATACCTTGCTGTATTAATAATGAACTTCTGTTGGGTTACAAACTATAACGCTGAATCAAAAATAGCTCAGCGTTTATAGATTTCTGAAGCAGTACTTGTACTGCAATGATGAGTTTCGTTGCACATGTTGCCCAGCTTTCAAATAAGTACCCCTTTATTTAGTTTCTAAACTCCCGCTTATTTTCTTTGTTTATTATTCTAGTTTTATGTTGCAGCTTTTTTATTTGCTGTTGCCAATTATGCTTTATGTTAATTAGCAATCCAACTTCTCAAGGATCCCTGTTTGGCAATCTTTTGTCTCTAAAATATGAGAATCTGATTGATTGGATGCATGTGTTTGGACAAACAGTTTGCCAGATACAACATACAATGTGGTCCTTTCTCTATTGTATGCTGTGAAGTATACAAAATAAGTGTTTACAATATGGGGAGTTTCCTATGAACAGAAGGGAAAGCAGTCACTGCCATCCACAAATTACAACTTGCAACATTTTAGATTCCTTTTTTAACCTATTGCAGGCATTACTTTACCAAATAGGACAAAATGTAGGAAGGGTTGCAAAGAGATTTCAGATATTCATCTTATATGGATATTTGATTGTCATTAGGGAGAAGCTGAGGAAAATTCTCACTGGCAGCACAAACAGTGAGGAATTTTTCATTCGTGGCAGAAGTTATTAAACATGCTAGATATTTTCCTCACAGCCACAAATGAACAATTCCTCAGCAAATATTGGCCGCAAACAGTGAGGATTCTGCTGAGGAAAGTTTCATTTGTGGAACTTTGCTCAACAAAATCCTCACCATGTGCACCAGGCTTAAGTTGCATTTGGTGTACTGCATGTCAAAACCTTTGTATCCAGCCAATCAGATTCTAGCATATTAGAGACATGTTCTTTGTCATAGGAGTCCTTGATAAGGTAGATTAAATTGAACATCATGCTCAAATGCTTGATCTTTTGACCTCATTTGAAAAGCCTTCAATTTGGTAAATAATATCCTTCACTCTAGACTGCAGACAAGCTTGATCTCGTCTTACCCTCTTTCTTGATTTACTTATTCTACAGTTTTTGGTGGCTTTGCTATCGACTTAAAGCACTTCCCTTTCATTACATGCCAGAAGTAAATTATCTGCTAGGTAATAGATCCTTAAGCCATGGGATGGGGTTATGCTCTTGGTTAGATATAAGTGTCTAGTAGTAAAATGGAGCTGTTGTTTACAAGTTGTATAGTTTTTGTTGGTATGTCAACATCCTGTGTATGTAAAATTTTATTCATTTTTCAGCAACTTGTTTGATACATCCTAAAGCATTTCAACCATGGCAGAGATCCAACAGATTCCAAGACCTGTGGAAAGACATATCACTATTTGTGGAATCAAGGTTTGTTTTATGATTCATACTTATACCTCATGCTTTATAGTTCATACTTATTTCCCATATTTTGTTCTAACATTCATTGTTTATTATTTATGCTCATCATTATTTATCATATTTTTACAGCACAGTTCTTTGTACTTTAGTCCATGGTTGCTATATTATAGCTATCAATTATATGGGTATTGTGTTGCACTAGTGTTATTCATTTTTGTCATTTAAGCTGATATTTTGCTGATTGTTCATAAGAATGCCAGTATATTGTTTTACCAGTGAAGTAAGAACCAAAGTATATGTTTTAATGAATGGTCAATTTGTTAAAACATTTAATGAAAAATGAGTTTATATAACTGAAACTGAAACTGATTTATTTGTGCTTGATGTAATTCTTCCTGTATGGTTGTTGTTTTCAGTTGTTTATTTTGTAAGTAGCACTGGTATGTGTTGTCATTTGATTTGCCTTGTTGTTTTGCATTGTTTCTGCTATATGACTGTTTGCATATACTCCAATTGAAAAAATAAGTGGCCAGACAGTATTATCTGTGATAAGGAATAGCACAAGGCTGTATTTATATTGATCTTGTACAGATTCAGTGAGGCGTGTTCAAACCACCAGAAGCTCTACCTATTCACACCCTATCCAACTTACACTACCTAATCCACAAACTCTATCTCACAAGTCATCTTTCATTCCTAGAACTTCTCAACTGTGGAACTCATTGCCGCCCACTACTTTCCCTGAATCCTACAATTTGTCATCTTTTAAATCTAACATCAACAATCTTGATCTTAGCTCCCTTTCTACTTAAACTTCCCCTCACTTTCTCAGTTTTTCCTTTGTTGGGGCTTTGTTATAGGTCCTGCGGTCTTTCCCTGGCATTACTTACTAAAAAAAAACCTAATCCAATGCAACCCATTTTTCTCACAGTGGAATTACCAATGTAACAACATCAGATGATTCCCAATAATTTGTTTCATTTCCTAATTCACTGTACTATATATATATATATATATATATATATATATTATTCTATTCCCATTTTCTTCATTAATTGTAAGCATGTAGCGAGTTTCAAGTTCATATTTTATAGGAATATTCCTTTTGTGACATTTTAGTTGCTATTTAGAATTTAGATTATTTAGAATTTCCCAGCAATTGTTTTATCTTGAAAACTTTGTAGAAGTAGGGAATTTTTTAATTATAGATTTTTATTTGTAGGTGAGAAAACCATCTGAACTCGAACCATATGAGGTAGCATTTGTTGTTCTTGGGCTAGTAAGTTGTCTAGCGGCTCTTGGAATGACAATTGAAAGGCTTGCAACGACACCACATACTAGCAATGATTTTGTATTTGCTTTCCTGTTGTTTGTTAACATACGTAAGTGCCTCACTAGATCTTCTTTACTGCACATACATTTATTTGTATCAAGAATATAGGATGAATTATAGAAGTGGGACTAGAGAGTAAATGTATTGAGGGGCCCTGTTTCAAAGTTTCTGAATAGTATTGAGGTTGAGAAAATGTCGGCCTCAGAAGACCAGTATTGTTTTTGACTGTGTGAGAGGCTAGTAAATCATTAGGATAATCAGGGTGTATATAATCAGGGAAAGTAAGAGGGAATAGTGTCCTTTTCAGTTAGGTCAGGGAAAGTCAAGGGATGTCAGGGAAAGTTAGGTAAACTTGCAATGGTCAGGGGTAAAATAGCATTTTCATTCTGTAGATTAGGGGAAATATTTCATTTCTTATGATCACTGAAGTATTCAATCTTTTTAGTTAACATTCAAAGTTTGTCCCTCTCTATGTTTTATTTTCAGCTTTGTAATTTGATCAATTCAAGAAATTTTTTGATTAGTTTTGTCATTTTTATTGTCAAAGGTATTGTTAATACCATGCTAAAAATAGCAGATGTCAGCAGTTAGGGGCTAGATCTTGACCACATAGGTGACGTTAAAAGATTTTTCAAGAAGTTTGGGGGAAAATATAGGTTTTTATGAAACAATTCAGGAAAAATTCTTTCTTTTTACATAAAAGTATGGGGACTTTGTATCAAAAGTCTGTATAAACCCTGATAATGACCTAAAGGGAAAATGCCAATATTCTTAACTACTATTTCATCATGGAAGCATGTGACCCATGTCCCCTTTGTTTCTATACCTGTAAAGAATAGTAATAGTGTATTGCAGGGAATTAGGGTGAGCCCATTTTCATCATTTGGTTTTCTTTTGGCTTACATCTCATAGTTATGATCCTAAATGTTCTCATGTGCCATATATTTGTATCTCTAGATCACTTGTTTTGTGAGCTCATAATCAGTTTGCATTTTAGGCTATTGCTATTTTTTTCTTCTGTTTCTTCTATACATGTAGACAAATACTAATAGTTTAATTTGTCATTTTATTCTAGTATTCATCATTTATTATGTTTTGCATGGTGTTTTCATGGAAAGACCCTTTGAGATCCTGGTATCATTGATAACAGTTCTTATTGTGATGGTGTATTGTATTGTGGACTATGCAACAAACGAAAAGAAGAGATCAGATCTAAAACTTGTATGTTGAATAAGACAGTTTATTCAATATCTTTCAATTTTGCCTTAAAATGGGCATCTTCTATTCATGCACTTTTTTGGTACATCACTTGAATTTGATGTGATTAGTGCCCGAAGAATTTACTACTCTGAATTTAGAATTCATTATTTATGAATTTGAATCCTTGGCAAGTGATGTTTGGTATGTTGATGCTACTTTATTTGACAAAAATAGCATCAAAGCTGGGTTTCTTTTGTGATAGAATTGACTGTTTAGAATCTATGCATGTCATCTTCAATTGTTGATTCCAGTGCCAGTGCAAAGTTAAACTTTACTTGCTTTTTACTTTAGATTGCTTAGAGTTGTGAATTTGCCAACAGATATATGAATTTACAGATAGAAGTGTTTTCTTATAAAGACCTCCTCACTAGTAATGGGTGCATTGATGCTAGATGGGATGTTTGCAGCACTTTTGTGATTAGGTCATAGAAATGCCTTCAGTCATGTACTGACAAATGTTATTGGATGTAGATAGTGATGACAAGGGTTGGAGGGTGTGGCTCTCTCACGCCCCTCACTAGCTACACCCCTATTGATGGAATAGAATAATTGCCTTGCTTTGTGTAGTTTGTCTCTTTTGTTAATGTATAAACCTCTTTTGAACATTAGTGTTTCATGGAACAGTGCTTCAGTGCACAAGAATACCAATACCTTATTTTAGTTTCATGAATGCTGTCCTGCATTGGGAATATATTGAAGAATTTGAATAGTAGTACTTATTTCTATTTTGTATATCATTTGTTGCTACATGTGTATGGTTTGGGAAGTACAAGGTTGAAATACTTAATTTGGCCTTCCTTTTAGGTGCGTCTTATTGTTGTCTGCCTGCTAGGCCCTGTTGATATAGCATTATCCTGTTTGGTTGCTTGGAAATTCTTTGAGGGACCTGGTAATCTGATTTTTAGACTAGTTGGAGGAAATGTTGGCCTGCAACGTAAGTCTTCATACATATTTTCAGACAGAATTTTGAAGCTTCTTGAAGAAATTATTTACTTTTTGCAAAGGAGATTAAGACACACATTGCAATATTCTTGTATTTTGATTTATGTAATCAGCTTCTTTTTGTTATTTGTGGGCTTTCATTTTTCTGTATATATGCTACTTGGCATATATCCAGAACAATGAAAACCCACAAAAGAGGTTGATGACATTTATCAAGTTATAAGAGCACTGTAGTGTGTACATTGACATAATAGAGGATTTTTTCATATTAATGCTCTTAGGCCTTTAACTACAAATGAAAGAGTAGCTTTGTGAAGACATGTTACAGAGTTAGAAGGGATTTATATAATGGGTTTATTTGGTGGCTCTTCTTTGAGTTGCTGTGATGACAAGGTGTCCACATGGAATAGTGCAATCTGTTTGGCTTTTTGACTTATTTGCTCTGTCTGAAATTTGTTTGATACAATATTGCTTGGTGGCACCCATGAGTGAATTTTTTATCCAGCACTTCACAAGGCAGTTAAAGGTATTATCTTTTTCTTAGGTTATTGCAAAGCACTTGGATATGTGTAGGGTTAGCCCCACTTCATGGCCTATGCAGCAATTTTTCTGAATATTTACTCTGGTAAACTTTGTGATGTTTTGATTTCTTTGGTTTAAGGCATGTGCAAAACTTATTACATCTTCACTGCTTTTTTGGGATTTGGTTTGCAAATGGTGGTAAGTATTTCATATTTCTTTTAGTAGCTAATCAAAATTCTCCATATACCTTGTTCATCTGATCACCTTTGTATACTTGGTAGCAGCTCTAGCTGGTATTAAGAATGTCATGACAGTAGTTTGATTCCATATAAATAAATAGGGGAGTTTGAAAATTTCCTGGAAATTGATTGTCAGCGGCTTTTGAGGAAATGGAAGGATGGGGAAAATATATGTGTATTTTGATGAACTACTTTCACATTTGGTTTTATATCCTCAAAAGAAATCTGAAGAAGAAATAAATGAGGAATGTGATTTGACTAAATGAATTCAGAAGAAGCTCAATATTACACATGAAATTTTCAAAAGGAAAATGGTAACAGATCTATATGCCACTAAGTATAAGTAGTATCACAGCATAAATAGTGATTCAAAGCATGTTATGTCATATTTTATGCTAGTCTCATTGCCATTTCAGATTGAATTATTGTACCATTTTTATTTTGAAGATTGTGCTCTTGGTTTTATTGCTGCTATCAAGCGAAAAAAATACTCTTGCTGACAGTGAGAAGTGGATTATTGGTATTGGTGTTCCACTAAGCTGTGTTGCTGTTCTTATTGGACGCTTAGGGGTATGCCCATTTTAGACTACAATTTGATTGATGAATCCAACTGTTTTATTATGCATACACATGTCACATTTACACATGTCAATCGACAACTTTGTCCCCTTTCAGAGTGAAATTTCAAAGTGACATTTTTTCCTTACAAAGTTCATATTTAGAAAGTAGACACATATAGGCTTAATTTTCTGCAAACAGGCATATTTTTATTACCTTTGTATTTATTTGCCAGGCATTTAATGTAGCTCAACACAAAAAATTGTGTTCTGGACATGACATGAGGTATACCTATGGCATGTCTTGAGTGTTCATATAATTTCAGGAAAAGCATCATTTGACATGAACTTATCTATGCCATTCAAATTGTAAATGTTGAAAATATAAATATTTTAATTCAGGAATAGAAAAATGACAACAATCTATGTCACTTCTCTTAAGGTTGTCAAGGATGCTAGAAACTTCTTTATTTGTTTCAAAGGGATATCATCTATACAATTGTTTTTGTTCAGAAAAATGCAGTATTTTGAATTCTTAAGCTTGTGTGTAATTATTAGAAAAATCAATCTGGTACTTTCTGAAATTTTTCTTGAGAAAATATTGTCATGTCTGGAACATCATAGATATGAAAAGTTAACATATGCAAGTATGCACTTCCAAGAACCCTAATTCATAAACTAAGGGAATCTGATATAACATATTGAATTTTAGATACACTGAAATGTAGTTTCAAAACTTAATTATATTTGAAAAGTGCAAGTACATAATTCACTTTTCTTCTTATCTGCACAAAGTAAACACTCAAGCTTTTTGATTTAGCAAAAAGTATTTAATATGTTTTATGCAGAATGCCTTTTTGGGCTGCCCTAAATGACATCATGTGATGCTGTTTGATGAAGAAAATTGATCTATTTATGTAAAACAATAGATTCTGAACATGGTGTTGTATCTAGAACTTTTCATAATATGGATACAAAAATGAAACAAATTGCCAAATTGGGATCTAGATTTTTAGATAATAAGCAATACCATTTGGTTGATTAGCATAACACAGGGTTTATATGGCCAGGGAAAGTCAGGGAGAAAAGGGTCCTTTTCACCTTGGTCAAGGATAGTCAGGGAAACTTAGGGAAACTTGTAATGGTCAGGGGAAGATACCATTTTCATACTGTAGGTCAGGGAAAAGAATTCATTTTTGACAGTCACTATAGTATTTAAAATTTTTGGTTTATATTTAAAGTTTATCCTTTTTGATGTTATATCTTTAACTTCATAATTTGATGAATCTAAGAAATTATGGAATAGTTGTGTCATTTACAGTCCCTAAAAATAGCAGCTGTCCTTTGACATTTCTGCTTCCTTTCAACCTTTTTCCACTTTATGTATCACTTTAAGAAGGAAAATGGGGAATTTTTTTCTAATTCTACACTTGAAATCTGTACAAGAGTTTATTTGTGTAGTGCAATAATGTGTAGGTAATTTCTACTGTAGAATGCATTGCTCACCCCTAATTTTATAAAGTGTTGAGACATGTTTTTTGCAGGCTCGTCTGGAGAACCAGATTATGATGTATGCATTCATGGTGTTCTGTACTGCTCAGTCAGCTTACATAATCTTCCTCTTTGACAAGGTACAGTGATTTCATCATTTACTTTCAGGCTTTAGTCATGGACATTGGATAATGCAGCACATGGGAGAACCTCCATCCTTTTCCAATGAGGAGCAAGAGGGTCAACATTTTTCTTTTTGAAAAACAATAATTTGCTTTCCCAGCATTATTTTGATACAACAGATATAAGCATCTTTTGATTGGAGAAAAATATTATTTATAGGTCTGTGAGAAGCCCCTGCTAAGAATTGACAACAAGCAGTACATCAGATGCACTATATTTCTTGGTTCACTCAGTTCACCTATGGCTATCTGTGTCTCTTTTCCTGTTGACTTTCTTGTCCTACTTTTTCCTGGTGTCCCTGGCTCTAACTTGCTGAATAAATAATGTAGAGAAAAAGTTTAGTTTTGTAAGAAGCAATTTTGAAATTAGGTTTTCCTTCTGTTGCTTTAGCAATTCTTCCAAGATGTTTTCCCAACTTTCCTCCTCTTCTCTCCCAGTTTTCTCTTTTTTCTTCCTTCCCACCCTCTTCTTCCTTTGCCTTCTCTGTTTTCTCCTCCTTTGTACTCCCTACTGTTTTCTTTTTCTCCCTCCCATTTTTGTCCCTTCCTGAGGCTGGTGCTTCCTGCAAAGTCATGGCACAGCTTTGTGCACTTTTTCACTTCTGAAATAATCAAGTACTGTATGTCTCCTAAGTATTCTCACACTACTCACATGTTTGGGATTGCCATTGATTTAGATGTTCTTCATACACACTAATGTAGCCCTTGTAGGAAGAGGGAGGGGCACAGGCCTTTCTAATATACACAATTTCTTTACACTTTTTTTTTTATAAGAAAATCATTATTTTGCCTGACCCTCAATTGTCTTAACTTTTCCCGAAATTGAGCCTGAGATTTTCTTAAATTTTCTTAGCTTTTACTGAAATAAACTGGCTGGAGTGGCTTACACTTTCGTTATTAATACTGTATACTTGAATTTGAATTCCATCTTTAACATTTTGAGTGCAATAACAACGAAATACTGATTTTTCGCCTATAAAAACACTTACGTGTGGAAATTGACACTCATGATTTTCTTAAGATTTTGACAATTTACGCCTCATTTTCTTATAAACGTTTTTCTTATAAAAAACATCTATAAGAAACAACTTTATAAGTGGCCTAGTACTAGACAGCCTAAAGTTTAGGAAACTTTTAGAACTACAATGAAAGAGCTGAGAAACTTTTCACAAATAATAGCACATTGAAATCATTACCTGATTCAACCTAAGGCTGTACCAAACCAATGTGAATATGACATTGCTTTAGAAATTAACTTGCACTGATGTATTTTGTTTGTTATCAGAAAAATAGTTTGTTACATTTACATTCTGAGTACACTTTCACAGCAATTTAGTTTGCTAAATTAAGAAACGTTTAAGAAGCACTAGAGCTAGAATGTGACCAAAAATTAAGAAATGTTTAGCACTAGGCCTTGAGCTAGGGTTTTTTATAAAGAAATGTGTATACCTTTCTGCATAGATGATCCTATTTATTGATGCAATGTAGGTTGTTTTAATATGCCATTGTACAAGTATGTTGGATTATTTTCTAAAACTAGAATTAGCAGTGTTTCTTTCATTTCTTTGAAATAGACTGGTGACAAGTTAGGAAGTGCCAAACCAAGGAAGAAAATTTTGTATGGATCAATTATTGCTGCAGGTATTGGTCTCTGATATTTTATCAAATTTATTTCACAGAGAATTTTCAGAATTTTTTAATGGTTTAGTGCACACATTAGGAAGGTGTGCATACCTTCCTAATGTGTACACTAAGAAATTAAAAATTCTGATGGGAGGTTTGATAACACAAAAGAAAGTCACTTCACCCTTTCTCAGAACAAGCTGGTTTAGAGCATGTTGCTTCACATGGCTGCATAGAATGTAGAGTTGATAAAAGTCTCAAAAGTTGAGACCAGACAACCAATTTTTGTTTCCATACACTTATACCCCCTCAACCAATACTCCAAGGTGTGCCATTGGGTTCAGTAGATCACTTGTAATTAGCTGCCAAACAAAATTGGTGAATTAGCTGTCAAGTTATAGGTACCTTTGAAGAGTATGCAATTGTGCCAATTCTATTTGGAGTTTGACATATGTTTTAGACATTGAATATGCAGGTACTTACATCTTATCTGTTGTCTTATTGCGTATTTCATGGATAATTGGTTTACTTTAGGCTGTTCAATATTATTTCAGCAGCATGTAATTTTGTACCATCCAGTCTCCATTATTTTCCTTTCAATTAATTTGGTTTTTCTACTTGGTGAACCTGTAGAGTTTCGTGTGGTAAATTTTTTAGGAAGTTGGAATTCATTGTGATAAAATGGAGTCCATTTTGATAAGATTGGTTATCCATTGCTTCAATATCATTGTTGTTTTAATGGCTTGTAATGTTTGTTATTTGTTTAAAGCCATTAGATATTGATTATTCATGCAACTTGGGATTTTCACCTATGGCAAGATGATTTTCATCCACAAAGAAAGGTTGATTGTTAGCTTGTTAGGTGTTGCAACATGTGTACTCGGGAGTTGCATAGTTGCCGTGTCTCCCACATTTTGCTGGAGACTCCAGCATTTCAAGCTTTTCTACAGCTGATCTCCAGCAACAACAGAACCTGGGAAAGTCTCCAGCATTCTATGATATTCAAACCTTCAAAATTTACTTTTTACATATTGAGAATTGACATTGGTTTTTTTTCAAGAAATTATGACATTGTTTTTCATGTGTTTTGAAGTTTCTCCCAGAGTCTTGACCAATCAAAAGCTTCCAAATAACTTCCTGTTTTCTGCCTTGACCTGCATTTTATGGAGAGCACTTGTTGGGATATGCCAGACTAAACTCTTTTGCGGTCACTCAGTACCGCTGTGCAGCAGTCTTATTCTCCTGCATTTTATTTTATGAGACTTGGCAACTATGGGGTTGTACCATAGAACTTTTTGGGTGTTAGTTATCAGGTTGCCTTTTAGGAAGTGTATGTTGAAATAAATAATCTTGACTATTTGCTTGGATTCTGCCCATTAGGCAACTGAAAATTTCAAATATGATGAGTAGCTTGGAGGACTGCAATCCTTAGGGGATGTTACAACACCACCCTTCTGTGTATAAGTTCTCTGGTATTCATTGATGCAGCCACTCTATCCTAGCTAGTGACTCATGGATTAGCTAGTGAAACCAAAACTACTACTTTTCAAAGTCATAACGATTATTGGTGAAGATGCTGCCTCTTGGTAATAGGGTCATTGAAATTTTTCCAGGTGCTGTTGGTCTAGCCGTCCAAATTGGTGTAATATCTCTATCAGTTTTGGTGATGAAGAATTTTGGAAAGGGCCTCAAAGAGATATGTAAGTAGTGAAAGGGTATTTCTTGTTAGCAACTTTTTTATGTGGCCATATTAGTAAGTAGTTTGCATATCCTAACTGTAAGCTATAATGTAAGAATGTACCATGCAGAGCTAACATCAAATAGGCAATTTCACTGTTTTTCCTGTAGACAAAAAGGTTGATATTTTGGAATGTTAAACATGCTTCTTATACTAACATTGTTTGACTATTTATAATCATGTACAGCTCTTTATTTGCTTCCTGGAGAAATCACCACCTGTCTCTCAATATTGCACACATCTGTGTTTTATTTTTATAGTATACCCTCAAGAAGGCAGGGTCAATACCCAAGGCGACAATTACAGTTCTTTTACCAACAATAGAGAAGGTTGAAGATGACAATGAATTGAACCATTTGACAGGCTAGTTTTTTGTAAAGTCTTCTATGTGCAGTTTTTTGTTTACTTGACATTTTTTCACCAAATATACTCATCTTGATGCCATTTCAGCTCACAGTAGTCTCTTACTTTAATTCTGGTAAGCAGTATGTAGGCGTACTTCGGTAATGTGACAATGATTTTTGTAGAAACTCTTGTATCCTAGAGCATGAAATCCTTTACACAATTTTTTTATGTGGAACTTAGAATTATGGTCAGATCTTAAGTTGTTATCTTTTTAGCCAAATTTGGATCTCAAGTTGCTTAATGGTCACTTAATTCTGTAGAAACATTTTTCAGTAATTACACAACAGGAAGGAAAACCAGGAGAAGGAACCATATCTGTAGGGTAAACCATATACTCATTTAGTCAAAACACATTAGTGTAGAACTAAAAAATATATTGATAACCAAGCTCCATGGCTCTTTACTTTTGCAAAGTAGTATGTTTTTAGTTGCTTACTCTGATTTCAGTACATAACGGAAGTTGCTAAATACTTCTTCAAACAAAGTTCTATTGGTTATAAACAAGTTTCTTGTCAAACAAATTGTGTGTAATACTGATTCAGTTGACTCAGCTTCAAACTTTGATACTTAGGAGCAAATAATTACATTTCTTTGGGTGTATATTTTGTGCAAAGGCTTTTGAAGATGTAAGTATAGATCTTGAAAAGAAAATCTAGACAATAGGATATAATAGTAAAATGTTAGTCCCTTGCACTTTGTTATGCAGACATATTGCTAGGATCATCTAAGGTCTATGGAAGACCTTTTCATGAAAGTTGTCATCAGGGTGCTACTTCACCCGCCCAAATTGACCTAGCAGGCAATTGTACCTTGAAACTATTTCATCAGTGGCAGCCCCCTGAAAGCAACAAGAACATACTACTTTTAGGTCTAGCAACAATTTATTTTTCCTTGCTAGCAAAGAGCACGATTTTTGCTACTTTGTAGAATTTGGCTATGTGCTTATTGCACAGAAACAGGTTTACAAGTATTTATCAGCTTCCTTGAATTTTTGTGCCCCATATTTATTGACATTTGCCAGTTCTTTGTTATAAATTTAATTGCTGAGTTACAATGCATTCAAAAAGGTCATAATTTTGTTCCCTAGATGGTTTGCAAGGGTAGTCAATTTCCTATGTAAATAGATCTACAAAGGCATTAGATGTTAACAGTGATTTTGCTGTGTTAGTAGTTGTTTATATAGCTGGTATTGTGATTCAAATAAAATGAATCTAGGCTGATCAATCTAACCTCTTTTTGGCTCTTGTAGCTTTTGTAAACAGCTCATTTATATAAATCAGAATATTATGCTCAATATATGTTTTTCCATGACTAAATGCCTTTTGGGTCTAATCTACAGTGTGTTGAAATAGAAAAAGCATAAAATCATGAAAGTAGAAAGAAGTCTTTGTTTCAAATTACGCCAATCATTCAGGAAAAGCATACAAGTTGTAACTAAATGTCATAGAAAAAACTTGCTAAATGGTATCGAATCCAGAATGCTATCACACTCCCAAGAATCTGAAAAGAAATATTATTACTGACATGAGTGAAGCATAATAAAGATAAACCCTATTTTTACATTAGTTTTTCCACATGCAAAATATTTTAATTTTTTCCCTTTAGTTTTGAAAGATTTTTGTTTCAGAGACTGACAAATAGGGGAGTATTGTATTTTGTCAAATTCAGAGACACATCTTTGAAACAAATAAGAGACTGTTATTCAACAGCAGAAAGAATTTAAGAGTAAGGTCATAGAGGCTAGTAGGTGTAGGGTCATAAGAGGTCACAAGTGTAGGGTCATATGAGGTTATAAGCAGTGGTGTAGGAGATGGAGCATGGGGGAGAGGAGCTCAACCCCCTAGCTCCATAACTGTCTTGGAAATAAAGCACTGAGTAGTTATTATTTTATGATAAAATATTACTTTAGACTTAAAAAGCCATCAAAAAGTTCGTATCTAACAAGATAAATCTGACAAGACCAGTATTAAAAGTATGTTGTCTACTGAGCAATATTCTCAATTTTTTATCTAAGGTTTCTTATAAAACTGAATGCAAAAGAAGAGCCCCCCCTGCTATCACTTTACTTCTACACCACTGGTTATAATTGTAAGGTCATATAATGCTATTGTTGTCATTTTGCTGCAGAGTACCCAAAATGGGTGATTCTGTACTGCATCATTGCTAGTATCCTCATTTGCAGGTGGGCCCACAAGGGCTTAATAATAAATATGGCAAGACAAGGACTGTGAGATTTTCAAGTGACTTATGGACTCTCTCACCTGTAATGCCACAAGGATGGCTGTTAGATTCCTTTCATGAATAGGACCAACAAATTTGATAACCAGATTAATTATAGTCATGTTGTTGATTTCCATCATATCTTTGTCTTTGCCAGTATTCTCTTCAACATGGAGAATCTTTAAGAATGAGCCAACTCTTATGGTCATTTTGCCAAGAATGTTTAAAGAAGATTTCTTGAAAACTGCTTTGCTCATAATAAGTTTATCACTAGAAGCATCATACCTGAAAGGAAAAGTTAAAGAGGTACAATGCCTAATTTAACTGTTTGGTTTAGTACCATCTCAATTTGGCTGAGAAAACAGTCCATAGAAAATTTTGTATCCTTATTGCAACATACTGGAAACTCCCAAATATAAGCCCTGGGTGTATAGAGGCTCATTAGCACTTTTTAGTGGGCTTATATTTTTTGGGGGTGCTTACATTCAGAGGGTATTTGGGCTAGTTAACAGGGGGGGCTATATTCAGTGAGAGCAACTTATATTAAGGATTTTATAGTATTAATAAAATCAAAATTAGTATTCTATTTGCAATACATTTGCTTGAATAGTGGAAAGTTCTTGCAAATGTTGACTTTGTAGATGCACACATGTCTATTGTTAGCCAAAGAAATGACAAGTGTTGTCCTGAAGACTTGTGGTCTGTAGGGAGAATGGAATACATTTTTGTGCATGACAGTAAGTTGTCAGGTTATAAACCAGCACTGACAATGTGTATGCATGTGTTGTTTGTTGAAAATTAATGGGGTTCTGTAAACTAATATAGTTCCTTAGTGACAATAACCTTAGATCCTGAATCACAAATGACAATAACCTTAGATCCTGAATAACAAGACAGGAATAGAAGACAATGTGACTGTTTGACTTGGATTTCTAAAATATCTAACACGGAAAAGTACATGAGAAAATAGTGTATCAAAAATTACCTTGGGAGTCTGTGGCGTGGGCATGGCACTAATCTGAACAGTTGTGGTGCAGAGTAAACAAAATTGATGACTTGAGGGATGAAGAAGAGCATCATGGTTTTACTGAAATGACTCAGGATGGCCACAACTGCAAATGTCATTCCAGAAAAGTAGCAGAATGTATCACCCACAAATACATTAGCTGGATACCTGAAATTTATACAAAATGCTTGCCTAAAACTTGGATCTAAATGACTGGTTTACACAAGTAGTATGGCTGAATGCTCCACATACAGCCATGTATACGGTTTCTATCTGTTTCTTTGAGTGAGATGGGGTTTGAGTCCTTACACTCACTATTAAATGTTGATGGTTTGAGATGTATTTTTAGAAGCTGCTAAATGATTACTACCTGTTCATCTAGAACTGCTTGAGGACCTGAAAGCAACACTAATGATATAATGGCAATGAAGAAATGTATGATCCTAGTATCTCTGTCTTTGGGTGACTCTCCAATACTACATCAAAAATGCAAAAGATACTTGCCAGTTATGATACAACAAAGCCGCACAGACTCCAATGTAAGGCAGAATAAAGTATAAGGAAAACAGGTGTGTTTTCCAACAATCACCATGCAATTCAATGAGATTAAAAGCAAAGACAGAGCAGGCAATGACTAGGGACTGGCCAACTTCAATGCCATTGATTCCTGCTAAAATGTTGATTGCATTTGTGCAAAATACTGCTAGCATTCCCATGTATACATAATAGATTATACCTAGAAGATACAGAGTATTATGAAGACATGATAAAAAAAGAAAATAATGCATTTCTAAAAATAAAAGTTGAGGGTGTAAATGTGGTGGACATTGCAGTTAAGACATCATCTATGTAGAAGTGAATAAGTTGTGCATTAAGCAGCCTACAATTCAACACCTTTATACAACAAATTGGGATGCATGTAATTTCTAGATTATCTATCTAACAGAAATAACAATATATACATGTCATGTAAATATGACATTGAAGAAAGTTGAATGGGTTCCTAATATACCTACTTTCAAGAGATACAAAGGTTGTGTTATAAGGTAGGCCATGTCATGTACTAAAACTGAGTATTGGATTTCAGCATTACAGCAGTTACAAGGAAATTTCTTTTGAGAGCTCTACCACAGAAAGAGAGGTGAGTTTTAGCTGACTTTGTTGAATTGTAAAATGGCATGAACTGGAGAATATTTTGATTCTAATTCTCGAAAATATTCCATATCATGATGTCCTTTTGTTTAAAACAGTTGAAAAGAGATATTTCAAAAACTAAGAAGGATACCCAAATTGACATCTGTTCCAATATACAGTCTGAGTGGTTTTGGGATGATAATTGTTGTTGAATTGAAGTTGACATGATATACCATCAGTAATGGAAGTGATGCTATAGTTGGCAAGAAGAGTTTATGTCTCCATTTCAAGTCAAGAACATCATCAGCAAAGCCAAGTAGTATCATGCAACAAATTGACAGCAGTGCAACAATAAACTCTACAAACTGGAAAAAAAGAGCTTTCAGTGAATGTGCATTAAAATGATAGATAATGCATTAAACATAATACTTTCTCTACTCATTTCTTGCATGTATCATTGCCAAAATTCAATTGGATTAATTAGTGCATTGTTGCCAAAGCTGAATGGATATCCCTATAAAGGATTCTTTATAATTTTTTCTCCTTCTGAATAAACAATGCCTCAATATCATCAGTAGCAGCACTGCCATCTAAATCACTAAAATAATTTTTGCATACATTGATGTATCAGTAATTAAGCATATGCAAATATACATATATATATATATATATGTATATATATATTTTATATATATTATAAATATATTATGTATATAC
>WIPJ01011980.1:248022-258338 GCA_018155075.1 Cassiopea andromeda | reverse complement strand
ATATATATATATATATATATATATATATATACATTTGAGGCAAAAATTACAGAGTTTACCTCATGGTGTGGAAAGTTAGTAATGTCATCATCTGCCATCCATTTGGACACAAATGGCATTGGTATAAACAAAAACATGCATATCAAGTAAACCATACCACAAATGACACCAAGAGATTCTGGTCTAGAAACACAGGTTACATAGTAACTTGAATGTAGCATAAATTTTGCATGAAGATGATTAAGCATGAAAGTGATATGGAACTGTTGCTTGATAGCATGGCAGCACTTTATAATTGTTGAGGAATGCACAGCCCCAGATTATTTTGAGTGCTAAATAATATCTGATTCTAATTGCAGAAAGACCCTAGAAGTGTAGGAAGGAGTGGAGCATCCCGAGTATGGAGAGTGAAATCTTTGTTCACTGGGCAGCAAAAATTGTGAAAACTGTTATGCACCAAATTTTAGTTACTAAATAAGACAGAATGCAGCAAATTAAAGCATATACAAAAAATAACATCCTCTGTGTACCAACTTTCGCACCACCTTCCTGTTTGTGTATTGGACATGTCAGGTGCATATTATTTTCTTTTCATTCTGGATGACCTGGCACTAGCATACTTTTGCACCTCTCTACAAAAAGGTCTGGATAGGGGTTGGGAAAAGCTTGGAAGGGTTTGGATGGGTTAAGGCCAAGATAGCATTTGTTGTCCTATGTCTGCCTAAAAAGGCAGTGTGAATACACAATTCAAGAGCTATTGAATGCATGATTTTAAGGGCGTAGCCCCTTCTTCATGGTGAGGTGCAAAAGAACCGGACCGGAAAGCTTGTTTACTGCACGGAAAAGTTCAAATTTTTAGCATTTTATGGTCTTTTTTACACACAAGGTCGGAAAATGGTATGCGTCCGAGGTAATTTCTTGGAACTTTTTGCGCAGATCAGATTTCGAAATTTCTGCGAATAATCTTAATTATTCGACAGTTGTCCTCTTTGAATGCGTGACCACAACACCACTACACTGGTTGTGCTCGTCCAATATTGAAGAGCGCGTACGCTAGTGCGTGGGCAAGATACTGCGGGTGCAAAGCAAAGTTTCGAGTCTAGCAAAAGTACAATGGCGCAGATTACCCTTGGTCCACTAAGAGCATTTCTAAAGCAAAAAATGAGGAGTAGGATAATACACAGAATGCAGCCACTGTATAAACATATCCATGAATAAGAAAGTAGAAAGTTACATTTCTCTCTTATCATTCTTTGCCATATCCTTTCCTTTCAATCCAGCTCGCATGAAATAATCCCGAGTCGTCGGTATCAGTGCTATTGTCACTATGAATGCAGATACTGAATACATCAAATTGATAACTGCTGGGTAAAACACATGATAAATATCAGTGCTTGTCTCCGTGTTACTTGAATTCATCTCTGCCATTGTATCTTTGAGCTCACGCCAGCTAACTTTAATGCTGAGGTGTATTTCTGGAAATGGCCTAACTTCCCCGGGGAGCTTGAGTTGTTGCTGTAGTCTTCCCATGTGATTTTATCCGCGCTTGTGACCAATATTATTGTTGTAGTTGTTGTTACTTCCTGTCTTCTTCAATTTGACCACTCAGCTCGTTTATGGTTTACCACCAGCAGAAGCACGTTCCAATCGTATGTGCACTCATAATGCCAATAGCACTATTTTACAGCGACGTAATTGTGAGAGAAGGCAAAACTACGCTCATTTGTAATATCTTCCTCGCTAGTTCGGCAGTTCGATCATATTCCAAATAAGGATTGCCAGGGAAGTGACTTGAAACTCTTCTGTCCTTCCTTCTTGTATCGACACTGCCAAAAAGAGACGGTTTCATACTCAATGATAAAGAAAATATTGAGAAAGGTGAGTGAAGTTTCATTTTCATTTACATTCGTCCAATCTTGCTATGTTTTCTGATCGCTTACTTGGAAACAAGTTTGTATTCAACAAGTTGGATTCCAGCACGTCGAACATCAATTTGTTTGATATTACTATTTCATTCATTTCTATAGATCTACCTTTCTTTGTGCCACAAGGCGTGTATAATAGAGCAACAGATTTCAAAGTTGCTTAAATGCTGCAGAAAATTTGTTCTGTATTCCGTTGATGTTAGCCTTGTATTTTTCTTTTCTTAGCAATCTTGTACTCAACTTTTCCTCCTTACAGATTGATCTTCTTGAAAGTAAAATTTAGTAGTTCTCAGTGAGTTTCTAGTAGAGATTTTTATCGAAAACAGTTCCTCTTTGGAAGCTTATTGTTAGTATGTATGCACTGAAATGCACCAGAAATGCGGGCTTACATCTTGCAACCCAGCATTGTTAGGCCTATAGCGAGGAATAAAGACCGACGTACACAATGTTACAGATGCTTTTAGTAGTGAAATTAATAGCAAGTCTAGATTATCTGATTCACAGCTTACCACTCAAATGTGTAGATATTGTGTTTAATTTTTGGTATGATATGTGAAGTGAATAAGAAAGTGTCATCCTATTGCCTACATTTTACATAGTTCTCAGTTTCCTTGAATATTGCTTTGGGACTTCTGCCTCAATCCATGCTAAGTCCAACATTTATTATCCTCAATAGTCTGATTCTTTTGGTAATGATTGGAAATTTGCATTTGGAAGGAAGGCTTGTTGCACATATGGAATCTTTTTGGCTGTCTTCACAGCACTCCCTGTAGGGATTCTATTATTCACAGCAAACCCCAGAGTTTTCCTGGAATGTATTAAATTTGCAATATTAGTTATTATACCCCTGCCAGTTTCTTTTAAGTCTATGAGGCTTGAATTTCATGTTTAGTGAAGACATGTAATCTCAGACAGCAAATTTGCTTATAACTGTAATATACCACTGTACTTGACAAGTATCAGGGCAGACCTTTAGAGTTGATTTAAAGTTTAAAAAATGTAGGACTACTTGGTCTATGTCATGATAGAGCTTTTTGGGTAAGATATTGGGTTTAATAGCAGAAAGTATAGTGGAAAAATGGAGTTAAAAGATTCTCACTTCCAATGGTAGACTTATGACAGTGATTCTCAATTATTTGTTGGAAAGCCCCCCACATAAGAAGAAAGAATTTTTCATGCCCCCCACTCACTAGAAATAAGATCATATTCTATAAAGTTGGATAAGCATACCTGTTCTCCAGGTCATACACACCCCCTTCAGCATTGCATCACCCCACTATGTGACAGATGCTGACTTATGGTCAGGTCAGATTTTATTTGCTAAGGCTGAACTGTGTGTTCTAGTAAGGGACTGAAGTAGTTTTACCTTTTGAATTAGCATCACGTTCATTGACTTAAAAGTATTTTGAGAAGCAGACCTTGGAATTTTAGTGCATTCAGATTGTATACATGCCTGTTGTGCTTTGTTGATGAATCATGGAATTGCAGTTTGTGCATTTATATGATTTTTTGATTGCATGAAAGCATTTTAATTCAGCTGCAATGATTGATAGATAGGAGTTTGTAGTATGGACTGTTTCAATTGAAAATATTTGTTTTTAGTTTATTAGCTTGAGGTGCTTTTGGTGTGGCTACATATTAACCCCTGGAACACCTGTATTAGGTTAGAATCAATATTAAATTTCTGTGATGCTTGTATTTCTGGAATCAAGCTATCTACTGACATTAGCATATTATTTGTGTGTAGCTGATGATCGTGGGTGATCATACTTATTCAAGTGATTTATTATTAAGTAGCCTACTTGCATTATAACAGCCTCTGAGCTCAAATTTAAGCACAAACAGCTCATAACAGCATAAATGCAAAAGCTCCCATCCCTGTTAGAGTATTCAATTGGCTTACATCACAAGCTTTCAATTGAGAGAGCCAAGCACTGAAACCAAAATATGTCAGTTAAAGTTAAATGTAGCATGCTGTTGTCTTTGTTCAAATAAATGTGGGCAGATGCTATCAGAGCAACCTTTCATGGTGAGATAAAACGAAAGATATCTGTAACAATAACTTATGTGACAACATCCCGTCGTTGTGGTTGCTTTCCCTGGCGACATTTGACGGAATTTGCATTTAACCAGCAATATTCACCAGCAGCCTTTACGGCTTTGTTCAAGTAGTGTTTGTTCTCCAGGTCTATAAATTCCAAAGTGATCCCTTCGTCGTCCTGCTACATATTCTGACATATTCAACCATTGTTTCTTGCTCTTTGTAAGTTTCGTTTGTTTGAGGAGGAAACGCTATCCAAATATATCACTCTTATCATAAATTAATGTGAGGATCGAAGCCGATAGAGAAGCTCAGTCGCAGATGTAGGCTACCAAGAGTTGAAGTTTGATGCTTCATAGCCCATAGCAGATAAATCAAAAGGTTCACGAATGAAGTAAGTTGTTGTATTATATCATAAGAAACGGCATTGAACGTGCTTGAGTCTGGTCTTTGGGCAGTTTATTTCCTCGTTAATGTGCGGTTTATTTGCAAAATATAAAAAAATTATTATATGAAGGTCATTTGCTCGCCCACTTCTGCAAATCATGAGGGTCGTGAAGAACTTGATGCAAGTAGAAAAACTAAAAGTCATGCTTGTCATACACTGCGTAACTAAAGTTTTCCAGTAATGAGAATTTTAGTCATGAAGTTCTAACAACAAGTTCTCCGCAAAACCAAGTCTTTTACTTTATAATATGGTTGCATAATTGAAATGCTTTTGAATTTGGTTGTCATGGTTAGAAGTTATTTGACCGTGGTTGCTCTGAGAAAGACCTGGGAAATGATTGCATATGACAATTACCAAGCTTTTCCAAGTAATAATTATTGTAATTCAAATATCTTGCTCAATGTGGCGAGTTTAGTACCTTAATCAGCCGCCATAAAGCTGCTGATAAAGACCTTATTTACATTAGAGAAACTGAAATTGTTCAGTATGGAATGGTTCGGTCTGGAACGTTTCCATATCTGTTATGCTCATGTTTGAAATTGGCAAGTGGAAAATTTATGTAAAAGTTAATTTTCACACGCAGTTCTTACCAACAAAGTGAATAGGATTAATAGCGTTTTTATGTAAGTGTTTACTTATGCAAACAAGACTACATTGTGCAACATTATCTAATCTACATGGTGATAAAATTTCTTGACCCTACGTGATAGGAAGGGCATGCGCAGTCAATTGTTTTTTGCAGTTTGAACCAAAATAAGTAAATCATATTGTTTCTTTCCTTTTTCTGTTTTTTTTCGGTTCAATTTTGTTCTATCTGTTTACCAGGGCGTCAAACAGGAAGGTCCAAACAATACTGTGGCCATGGGCGTAGGATGACGTCAAATTTAGGGGGCTGTGCACTTTCTGTAAACCTTCTGCCCGAATTTCCCATTGTTCTTTCAGAAAATTTGCCCGAATGAGACGGATTTCTGCCCATCATGGACGGGGCTGCAGCCCCCTTTGCCCCCGGTGCCTACGCTTATGCGGATGGCAGTGGCAAGCTTGAACAGTTCATACGTTCCCGTACAGACGCAAGCAGTGGCATGGCCACGGGGGTATGGGGTGCGAATGCCCCCACTTTTTGCCAAGATAATACTCGGGATTTCTTTAAAATCGATGAGAAAATAATTAGAGGGGGGGTAGTAACAAATCTTCAGAGAAGTAGAGGTCGTTGCCGAAAAATTTCCACTTATGGCCCCACTTTTATAGCCTTAGCCATGCCCCTGGACGCAAGGCCTATTCTTGCTGGTTTTAGAATGGTTCCAATATTCCCTCGTGTAAACGAGCTCGAAATCACGGCACTATGGGGCTTTATGATGTCCAGGTTTATACCATACTTTGCAGGGCAGTGCATCTGGATATCAATGCAAGATTTCTGACGTTTCACTGCAGACTAGAATTTGTTTTCCTTTCACGAACACAGTACCTTGTCATCTCATTTTCGGCTGTTATTTCGATGATGATTATTATTATAATGAATATTTTCAGAAGATAGCCATTTGGTCTAAGCTACTTTAGAAGGGACCCTCCACCCACATTATCATGTATCTGCATATAGGTAGGATTTCTAAATTTTAGTAGTTAAAAATTTTTTAATATAGTAGAATAAATTGTGAAGTATTACATCAAGTAAGTATCGTCATGTACAGCCACAAAACAAAGTAGTATGGCAACTTTTGTTTTTAAAGTTACTCAGTGATGTGCCGAGGCACCTTCTGTTGGGGGAGGGGGCGTTTTGACCAATTGACCAACTATCGTTACTAAAAAAGTCACAGAAAATACTGTGGCCAACTCTCTTGCAACATGGCAAACTTTTGACTAACTTTCTTAGAAATTAGAAAGAAATGGAGTTACTGCATGCTAAGTAAAGACTCTACCCTTGATTGACGCTGATTCTTCATTCATTCACTTTTTTACAGTTGCTTAGTTTGTACCTAATTTACCGTTAGTATGGATGGGGGTACACCCTAACCCTGTAATGCCTGTGGAGAGAAAATTTTGCCTTAGAAATTGACCCAAAACATTTATTGGTAGAATCAAAATAGATGAAGAAATTTGAAAAAAATTCAGATTTTAGTCCTGCATCCTCTTTTAACTTGGTATCATATATGCTACCACGGGCATTTAGGAAATATGTGAGCCCAAGCATCATTACAGGGAATGCCGAGGATCATATCTGCTACCAGAGGCATTAATAGAGCTAAAAGAAAACTGTCATGGGCTACTGGTGTTCACTTTTGGGATTTGAGAATCAGTAGGAGTACTGGGAAGCTCATACGTCGAGTTAAGGAGCACAATTATACCCAAGTGACGTTAACAGCTTTTAGAAAACGGATGCTTTGGGATTTGTGTTTCAAAAAAGTTGCACTCCTCTTGATAGGAAGCAGCATTTGCTTTACAGCAAATGGGTTTGGGTATGTTTCAAAACCTTGGCAAATGTAGTTGTCAATTCACTTTTTATCTATTCTTTATAGATACGTAGCTTAATTAATTTACATAATTTACGTAATATATAGAGAAATTAGAATATTATCTCATTTTAGATCATTCATTAATTGATTCTTGTTTAATCATTCCATATTTGCTCATTCATTCAAGTAGAAAATCAGTTCCATACACGTTCTTTTTATAAGAAAAAAGTTTATAAGAAAATGAGGCTCAAATGGCCGAAATCCTAAGAAAATCACAAGGCCAAGTTTCCAAACTTAAATGTTTTTGTTGGCCAAAGCTCGATATTATGTCATTATTATATTCAAAATGTTAAAGATGGAATTCACGTTTCGAGTAAGCACGATAAACAAAGAAAGTGTAACCAATTTTAGCCAGTTTATCTCAGTGAAAGTTAAGAAGATGTTAAGATCTCAGACCCAATTCCGGGAAAAGTTAAGAAAATTGAGACTCAGGCAAAATGATGGTTTTCTTATAAGAAAAGAAACGTGTACATTAAAAATGTAAGGAACTATGGTCGTTTAGATGACTATGTTGGAAATACACGGATTTTTTATAAGAAAGTCTTTTTTGGCCCTGTACTAAAACATCATGAGCGAGGTAGTATAGTGGTTAGAGCGCATGCCTCCCATGCGGAAGGTCTTCGGTTCGGGCCCGACTCGATGCCCTGACTGAATGTTCGCGCGCTGTTCACCCAGCAGCAAATGGGTCCCCATTGGGAACACTGGGGAGATAAAGACGGCGGGGAAAGGAACTGGCCACCCAACCCCACATGCCGATGGCTCGGCATAAGTGTCCTCTCTAACAGGCACTCCCCTACGTACGAAAGTATACGGGACTACCTTTACTTTATGCTTTCGTTATTATTAAACAAATACGTATCGCCTGCTGATCGGATATTGTCTTACTTGTTTTACTGAAATTTCATTAACTTTTTACGATCCCAGTACCAAAACTGTCTTAAGGCTTCTTAGCGAAGTGAAAAAGCTCCATGCACACTTGAAACAATGATAAATCTTAGTAAATAACAGAAGTTAAATTGTTAGAGTGTAGCCAACGTCACATACATGAAATTTTGCACACAGAGAAATCGAATTTTGAATACATAGACACTAAAAAACTTTCTTTATTCTCAAAAATCCAGTGCTGAATGAAGTTTGGATAAGTGACAATGTCTACTTGAAGTGGTAGAATCCCGTCTCATTTTGATGCTTCCATTAGCACAGGTTTGAAAATGCTGTGAGGCTCAAGGATCATTGGTAAGATCATGTTGGTTGGAGGTATTTGTCAGAACTATAAAGAGTCGGCCCTTTATTGGTATAAAAAAGGTTGGGTTTTTGCCGCAATTAACCTCGTGTAGGACTCAAGTATCACTCTGCCAATGAACCAGAGGCTTCTATTTAATTGGATTGAGTTTATTGACCTAATATTTTTATTGATTATCTGCTGCATGCAGTATTTCAACCTTAACTCGATATGGTCGCCTACCAGTTTACTGAAGGTCTCTGTGCAAGCCATTTGTCATTGTTTAGTAAAATAGCATACTGTATCCTGCCCCGCGACGTTTTGCTTCGCATGCCAACCTGCAATATACCCATTCCTGTCACGAAAACATTTGGTTAGCTATGCAGGTAGTTGAATGTGCATTTCCCACGTTGTTTGCCGCACTTACTATTGCCAATGAATGCCCACATCGAGGAGCCGAATCCCCAAAAAGTGTTTTTTGTTTATATGACGCGAGTGCTTCGTCCTTTTCCCTGGTGTTAATGCACACTGGCAGAATGAAGCTACTGAAAGGTAAGATATTAAACTCTTTTTCAATAGGAATGCCTGACTTTTTGCCGAGCCTCAATATTCTTAAAAATTTCTGATTCTTAGCCTAGAATTATTCCTAGGTCCTTTTTGGAGATGCTGCGCATTGCACTGCGCAAGTAGTTTGCAGTGTACAAGCTGTGTAACTTCTCTTTGGAAGTGCGATAGATTTGGATATTTGACATCCTCTTCACTCATAGGCCTTGCTAAAAAGCCCTTCGTTAGGCTAACACCGGCTAACCAAATTGATAGAATTGCGATGCAGCAAGTAAAAAGCAACTGATAAATGACAATTTTTTAGTCCTATTGCCCAAGAATTTGGCGGTAAAGTAAGAATAATGAAGTGAAAAAGCAAAATATGAAGCTTGAAATTTGACTGAGTGCAGTAGAAAGAAACTTAAAGAGAGCTTGTGTACTGCATTGTTTTGAAGCAGTACTTTGACTATTGATTTATCAGTGTAACCTTCAGTCAAAAATGCCCATATTATTTTATAAAATATGTTCATTGTTGTGACACCATAGTTCTATTTTCCGACCCCTCAGCAAATTGGCACTTAAGTGTAGTAAGGAACTTTCAATTCTACAATTTGATCATTAGAGGTCCAAGAATAGCGATCTTTTGGAACTAGGCCTTGGGCAAGGTTTCAAATAAAAAAGAGCGTATATGGGAAAGGAGTGATGGATTCTAGGTAGCGCAATGAAAATTATACACTCTTGTGTGTATGTTCATATATACATACATATAAATATATATATATATATATATATATATATATATATATATATATATATATATATATATATATATATATATATATGTATATATATCCCTAAATTTCTCAATACAATAAGGTCAGATAGTACACGAAGAAACACGACGATATTTTCAATTCGCAAGTCATGTTTCGGTCTGTTCATCAAACCATCATCAGTTGAATATAGTAAGATTTACCGTTAGAATATATAACAACACCACACCATCAATCGAATATATTAATGGAAAAGAAATTTTACCCAGCGCAAGGTACGTATGCTCGCTAAAAAGTATTATAAAAAATCTTAACATCAAATTAGCTTTTCATCTTTTAAGGTGAAAAACTTGGTTTTAGTTAAGGATGGTGTGCCTAGGTCGCTCCGCTCTTATGTGATATATAAATTCACATGTGCGAGATGTAATTCTGTTTATATTGGCGAAACATCTCGCCATTTATCCACACGAGTGCATGAACACCTATTTACTGATAAAAACTCACACATTTTTACACATCTAAAGAGTTCGAGTTCGTGTAGGGATCCTTGTGGTGAGGGATGTTTTAAGGTATTGGATTCGACAAGCACACACCACAGATTGCATATCATGGGGGAAAGGCCTAATTTAAATAAGCAGTTACAGCATTATAACTTTCGCTGAGTTTTTGCGTTCGTTCTTTTTTCGTTGCTTTCGTTCTTCTTTTCCATTAGTATATTCTATTGATTGTGTTGTGTTGTTATATATTCTAACGGTAAATCTTACTGTATTCAACTGATGATGGTTTGATGAACAGACCGAAACATGTCCTGCATATTGAAAAATGTTTTCGTGTTTCTTCGTGTAATATATATA
>WIPJ01011980.1:228494-246218 GCA_018155075.1 Cassiopea andromeda | reverse complement strand
TATATATATATATATATATATATATATATATACATACACATAGGCCTTGGGGTAAGTTCCTTATGAAAAAGTGTTGACAGTCAATTGGAGCATTACTTAGTATTTTTTGTCTGTGATACCTACGTTATAGTAATAATAATAGTAATAATTTATTTATTTATAGTTTGTTTATGTTATATTGTTATTTTTAAAATTTACCCAGAGCCTGAAAAAGCCATTTCAAAATTATTATAATATAGTCTATGAAGATTTGAAGCTCATATTTGCTGAATGTTAAGAATATTTTAAGAGTAATGCAAAGCTTAAGGTTTAGTAATACGTAGATTGTTCTTGTTTATTTGTGTTCTTTTAGATTAAGTCTTGTAATGCATATATAATATCAAATTTATTGTTCTGTTTTTTATTTTATGACGAACTATTACATTTGAAAAAAAACTAGAATTTTCTCCTATAATTTCCAGGCAAATTGCACATTTTGTCAACTGAGATTATATAAATGATCTTAGGCTACGATTGGAATAAAATGTAAGAATATTAAGGCACAGTAAATGATTTGGTGTTCTTATTGAAAAAACTATGTGCGCTGCTCAATTGCAGGGTGGCATGGGTGTAGTCATGAAGGACAGCGCTAACACCCTTACTATTATTATAATGACGATTGCCGTTATCATCATCATCGTTATCTTAGTCATTATCACCATCATCGTCACCACCGTCATCACCATCATTATGATCATGATCATCATGATAATTATGATGATGATGATGATGATGAGGATGATGATGATGATGATGATGATGATGATGATGATGATGATGATGATGATGATGATGATGATGATGATGAGGAGGATGATGATGAAGATGGTGATGATTGTGATGATCATAATAATCATCATCATCCTCATCATCATAGTGATCGGCTTCTTCTTGTTCCCATTTTGTCCTCGAAGGGGACCTAGGACTGACTCTAGGGTCAGTTTATCGCTTGTCAGTTATTTAAAAGAGGTGATTGGAACGGCTGCCACGAGGAGGCATCATCATCACAATCATCATCATCATCATCATCATCATCATCATCATCATCATCATCATCATCATCATCATCATCATCATCATCATCATCATCATCATCATCATCATCATCATCTATTCAAGCCACTGCAGGCCGATAGCGTCCCCAAACTCTTCCATCTTACACGGTGATGTAACTGTCAAGAGCAATTCTCATCTAGTTTACTCCTTTCCTATTTCATTGGTTTTGTGACATCTCACTTGATTCTTGCCCGATTTATTTGAATAGTTTTCTAATTTATAATTTTGGTACAATGGTCGCATTAGCTTTCTACATGAGGAAAAGAACTTTTTTGCTAGTGACTACTGATTAATAGAAAAGCACTAAAAATTGTATGAAGACAATTTCATGATTATTTTCGTCATAATCTGTTTGTCGAGCGCAAAATGTTATCGGGTATTTTGTTCCTTTCACGAATTCCTGTCATCTGTGTTTTTGTACTAATAGTACCCTGAAAACCGTATTATAGTCCCCCCCATCGGAAGAGCCAGCCCCCCGTCGGAAATTCCTGGCGCCACCCCTGCTTCTGGTTCGGAGCGGTGGAGCACCTGAAAAATATCACTTGTTTGTAGTCTGGATCACTATTAGTCTTTTTGCTAAATGGATCAATAGTAATACGGCGAACCGCACCACTTGTGCTACAGATTGCTTGGAGTTGTGTAGACTGAAGGTCAATCCGTACCACTTGTGTTGCGAATCGACAAGTGATCCGTAGCAGTGTAAACAGGGCCTCACACTTGATTTTGATGGCTCTGTAATAGGTGATGATGTAAAGGTTTGTTAACTTCGAATAATCCGTCATCAAACCTATCATCAACATGCTGTGCTCTTATGTCTTCTCTGCTGCATGGAATAGAAACATAATAAACGCACCTCCTGTATCCAGTGATCGGCAAAAGTTTGTTGTTTTTCAAACGCATTAGCGGACAGGTTGAAAAGGTATTATTTTAAGCCATTTGTATCGTTAGCATTCAGGTAACGTAAATGAGTTTGCTGTAAATAACTGGATGCAAATCTCGTAGAGTGAGATTGTAAGGCATTCGTATAAGGACGCTCAAAACTTCGTACTTCGATACCTTCAGGCAATGCCTTCTACTTTTGCTATCAGAAGCGTCGTGAAAACTGCAGATTAGGAGGGCCATATTCAAAGATTATTCTATAAAATTAGAAACCTTTATCTTTACTAGCAGCAAAAGTCCGAACAGTTTCGACAAAGCATAAACATTTCCGAAAATCCGATGATTTCGAAAAAGTAGGAGGGACCATGGCAACTTCTGCCCCCATGGCCACGACGCCCCTGATTGCTAGGAGGGTAACAACTGACAGTTTCAATTATAGGGTTGTTTGCGGGGTCCTGCTATTAGTTTACTGACTTTTGGTTAGCTTAGGCCTGTTATAGTACTTCGCAGCCAAGCAATGCCCTAATGGCCACAGATCATGAGCTATAGATTCTAGCGGGCACAGTTACGTTGTACACGTCAGCTTGGAGTACTGAAACTCTGACCTTCTATTGACAAGGCATTAACTAAGCACATATGAGCTTTACAAATTCAGGATTTTGGGTCCCACAGTAGGGTGGTGTGAAAGTAGGGCTTTTGGCGATGTTAAATGAAAATTAGCTGACAGAATGGGCGTTGCAGCTAAGATATTTTCCGGCCAGCTGTAAGACGTTACAAACATTGTGCTCTTTGCCAATAGGAAGATTCACCGACAAAAATTAGGGCAGGGGTGTGACCCCTCCTACACTCTTTCCAGACGGCCCTCACACGACATAGCTCCTAAAATAGAATTCTTATGCAGAAGGGCAACTGATACCTAGTATTTTGCTTTTGCTCAACATTTTGACATGGAAGAATCATACATTCTTTGCTATCAACGGGCTGTGAAGCATGTTGGGCTACTCTTTGGCTACTTCCTACTGCCCTGCTAGAAGGAATTGCAGCGACCAATTCTAACTCGACCGGATCCCACTTTGAATCCGGAAGGAGGAATTACAGTGTTGTCTAATTTACAGCTTGTTTACTTTGGGGTTTACGTCAATTTTGGGAATGCAGAATGGCATTTTGACTTCATGTTTGCGAAAGTAATGAGGGATTGTTGGAGTGGTATTGGATGACAGTTTTTGGTATTAAAAACTGCAAAAAAATGCGAAGAATTCATTTCGGATATGAAAAGGTGGAATTCCTTTTGTCTAATGACGTGGTAGGCGGAGATCAAAGATTTGTATCAGCGAGAAAGAGGGGCACTCGGAAAGATCTGATATAATTTGAGAAAAATCACAGAAATCCAAAAAAGTAGTAAAAATCCTCTCTCCCAGAATCCCCTAAGCCACAAAACCTCGTGAATTGTATCATGAGGTAGCGTATGTGATTTTCGTAGAGAAACTATGTCCACTCTTCACGTTCGTTTACCTTAACTTCTATCGCATATACACTTTGTTAGATTTTCTGTTTATTTTCCCTTGCGATGATTTTTGTCGGTAAATCTTCCTATTGGCAAACAGCGCAATGCTTGTGACGTGTTACAGCCGGTCGGAAAATATCTCAGCTCATTGCCACCCACTACTTTCCCTGAATCCTACAATTTGTCATCTTTTATATCTAACATCAACAGACTTGATCTTGTTTCCTTTTCTACTTAAACTATCCATCATTTGCTCAGTTTTTCCTTTGTCGTGGCTTTGTTGCAGGCCCTACGGCCTTTCCCCGACATTACTTGCTAAGAAAAAAGAAATTTTTGGCTCTTTTTACGGATGGATTTACATTGTAGATACCGTAAATTCCCGAATTAGCCCTTTGAGGGCTTATTTATTTTTTGGATGTGTGCATGGGGGCTTATTCGAGGGGGGCTTATTCGAGGGGCTTATAATTTTTTCTGGTAGTTAGTCATTTCCCAGTTAAAATTTTTGTATTTTTAAACTGTTTCTTTGATGCTACACATAGGAGCTATAGCATGGTGCTTACAAGGCAGGAAAATTTTCGTTGATTAATGACTGTCTTTTCTTTCCTAGCACTATGAAGTACTAACAGTCTCTCAAATAGGTACAGTCATATGTTTGGATGGGGGCTTATTCGAATGGGGGGGCTTATTAGCAATTTGTAGCTCAAGGGTGGGGGCTCATTCAAGGGTTTAAGGTACCAAAGTTACATTTCTGCTTTTGAAATTTGAATTTTTTTCTTTAATTTTCAGCTAAGTTTACGACAAAAATAAAAGAAATTTTAGCCTCAAAATGAAAAACAATATAAGCATATCGAGGCTTCGTGAAAGATTATGCATTCTTATGCAGGTACTTTTCATATGTGGAAAAGTTTATAGGAAATGAGATCCTAGAGGCCAAAATATTAAGAAAATCTTGAGAAAAGCACAAAGTTTACGTTTAGCAGTTTATTTTTTTGTGAGCTAGAAATCATTATTACCTTATCCATTTCATATTTTTGTGGTAGCAAGGAACAAGTTTCTTTACAACCACGAATAGTAATATAAGATTAATTTAGGAATAACGCAAGGCTCAGGCAGGAGCAGTGCCAGTGATTGCAGACTGGGGAGCTTTGGAGACCATGCCCTAAAATGACAGCGCCATTTATTTCCACACCCATTTCATCATCTTGCTAGAAGTCCCTCACCCCAACCCAAATATGTTCTCTTGGAAGGTGGATGAATTAGAAAATCGGTTTTGGTGAGAACTGGGGGGCCATCTATAACCCAGTCTTCCCTGTGGTGCCATCACTGGGCAAAAGCTTCACCAAAACGTAGAATTGTTAAGTATTCAAGTTATGATTCTGCTTTCAGATCAGCTTTTGCACTATCGATACAATATTTACGTTCCACTTTTGTTTTGCTTTATGAATTACACGCTTTTTTTACAAGGAATCTAGCTCAAGGCCTAGTTCTAAAAGTTCGTTATTTTTGGACCTCTTTTTATCAAATTCTAGTACTAAAAGTTCCTTAATAGATCCTTAATTTTCACTGCACATGTAGTGCTATGAAAGTAGTACAGATACAGGGAAGCACAAAAATCCTAAATATTACCTTTAATTTTGGCTGGAACTCAAGACTAAAGGCACAAATAAGGTAGGAAAGAAGTTTTATAAATGTAACTACGTGCGTTTTGTCTGTAGATGACTGGAGCCGGCCTCCTATTTCTTGATTATTTACAGTTACAAAACTTTTCTAAATTGCAAAGAGTTCTTTTGGTTTTTCTCCGTTAGTAGTATAAGTTCCTTACATATTTTGGCCGTCTAGATGTGGTTCCTTATACACAGTGGTTCCTTATAAAAAAATTGTGTAGGATATCAAGAAAAGTGTTCCTTCAATTTTCGATTGAAGTTACACCTTTGGTAATTAGGAATAATTTAAGAACAATCCTGGGTTCAAACCCAGCAAAACATTTAAGAATATTGAGACTCAGCAAATACTTACATATTCCTATAAAAAAGAGTGTAATGAAAATAAACAGTAATCAAGAATTATTTACACTCCTTTTTTATAAGAAGCAGTAAAAGTGAGGTTCAGGCTGGCTGTTCTTTATTCTTCCCAAATTTTGAGGCAGAATTGTTCTTAATTTGTTCTTAAATTAGTAGCGAGTATGCCATTTAGACTTACATAGAAAGACCATACGCAAGACAATATTGGATGTTTTGATTGATTGTGAGCCAAGTGCTACAACAAAGATGGTCTCTCATGCAAATTTAATGTCTTTTATTGAAAATAGGTTTTGAAAAATTATAAATAAACAATGTTAGCACAGTATCTAGTTTCATCAGAAACAACTAATTTGCGAGAATAAAAGACAAACAGTTTTAAGGCAATCCAATCTCCTCAGGTTAACATGGAAAGGGCATTTCGTGTCCATTTGTCAGTGAAAAACGTCTGCATCGTTGTCCATAGATAAAGTGCTTCAGGCTCAGCCTTGTTCTTAATTTTCGACCAAATTTCAGGCTCGTGTTCTTATAAAATTTTTCTTATAAAATAGGAGTGTAATTCAGAATTATAGACAATAATTAGCGTCAGCTCAGCTGCAGAAGTGTAGTTCTAAAGGGCACGGTCTCCAAAAATCTCATATTACTTATTAAGCCCCCTTGGTTAGCAAGTTCACACTACATCCCTGCTCCGCTGCTGTTGACAATGGTCTCAGTTTCAGGTAGCTATTAGCAACACAAAAAGCTTGTCTGGGGGTTAAGTTTGGTTTCAATCACTTCACCAACAGCAATGCTAATCAAGAAAACACAAAAGGGTAGCCAAATACTGTATAAAAAGAAAGCCTCTAGAATCAGCATTTTCTAACTCCAAATAGGAACAGATGCAGTCAATAACTAATACTTTAAAGGAAGCTTTTAATGTTAGGCAATCTTTCAAATTCTCTTGCTTTACCCCCGTACTAACATTCGTATTTTGTATGAACCTAAAATCGTTCTTATAAAACAGAGTGTATTTTCTATATACAATTGTACAATGCTAGCTGGTGAGAGCTGGGTCAAATACTAGGTGGCTTGCATCTCTCAGTTAATTGTAGATTGTGTTATTTTCTTTAACACTTGAAAAACTTTGCTGTTGTGTTGTGAAAGTTATAAATTTCAATCTGCTTTTTAAAATTCTAACTTCCGTGTCGTTTCATTTCTTTCCAGAAGTAGCAATACCTTCTTTTAAACTCTTCAACTTTATTTATAAACTCTACCACATAAAATAGAAAGGATATGTCATCATAGCAAGAAAAATAATTTATAGATAACGCATTTTATTTCATTCAGTTTACAAATCTATGTAAACTTCTTTTATGCTTCATTTCATCTTTATACTTTATGCTTGATATCACTGACTTTTGATTTTTAAAAAGAATCTTGGCAAGCAGGAAATCTTTTCTTTTTTATTAGTTAGTTTTCATGTGAAGAAACTGCTATGTAATGTTGGATATAAAAACATTGAATAAGTTTATGAAACCAAAAGTATCATAAAATTCGCCGTTCATTACTCCATTACTCATATGTTCTGAATTCCAGGTGCTCGTAGTTTTATGGCTTCAAAATCGCTAAGTTTACGCATTTCCACACATAGATTTTATTGTGTTGCATTGTTCAACTCCTTTTTCTTTAAACGGAATGTGGAAGGAACTGTTCTATACTATTGTAGCTCGTATTGTTGAGCATTTTGTCTCATCCATTGACATTCGTAATATTTTATAAAGAGTTTTAACTGCAAAATTTTCCTTTTCTTTTCAGTTGCCGTTTTCTCCATGGAATCGAGACTGGAGCTGTCGAATACAGATGGACAGCTGGATGACCAAAAATATGAGCCTTCCATACTCGCGTGAGTACAAGTTTTTTTTATAAGAAAAAAGTTTATAAGGAGATGAGGCTCAAATGGTCAAAATCTTAAGAAAATCTTAAGAAAATCACGAAGCTCAATCTCCAAAATTTAGTGTTATTGTTGGCTAAAAGTCGATACTTCGTCATTGTTGCATTCAAAATGTTAAAGATTCAATTCAGATTCAAGTATACAATATTAATAACAAATTTTAAGCCCATTTTAGCTAGCTTTTTTCAGTAAAAGTTAAGAAAAAGTTAAGAATATCTCAGGCTCAATTTAGGGAAAAGTTAAGAATATTGAATATCAGGCAAAATAATGGTTTGCAGTGTCAGTTCAAGATTTCGAAGCGAGACTCAAAATCATCAATATAAGGAATTTTTGAACTTATTGCAACTGAAATAATAGGTATAAATTTTGAAAGTGAAATTGTCAGATACTTATCTTCACGCTCTTTTGTAAGAATATGCTTTTTAAGAAAATGGTACTCGACTGCTCAAAAAGTTAAGAAAGTTAAATGCTTGATTTTTGAGACCTGGGGAAGTCGATAAGTTGATTTGAATTGAAGACTCGAAGTACTGTATCAAGGTTTATACGGTCAGGGAAAGTTAGGGGAAGTGTCCTTTTCACTTAGGTCAGGAAAAGTCAGGGAATGTTATGGAAAGTCAGGGAAGCTTGCAATTTTAAAAGGAATTAAGCACCATTGTGCCGTAGGTTAGGGAAAATATTTCATTTTTGATCATCACTGAAATATTGCATTTTTTAATTTACGTGTGATGTTTGTCCTCTTCAACGCTTTATATCTACCTTTTTGGTTTGGTCACTCTAAGAAGAATGGGGAATAATTTTGTCATTTACAGTCCCTAGTCAAAGGTATTGTTAACACAGTGCTACAGATAGCTGTTTTCACTTGTTAAGGGCTGAATGTTGACCCCATATGTCAGGGAAAAAAGTTGTTTTTCCAGAAAAGTCAGGAGAAAAATGTAGGTTTTCATGAGAAATGTCAGAAAAACTTTGTGCTTTATAGCCAAAAGTCAGGGAAATTTTATCAAAAAGTCCGTATAAACCCACTGTATAGAAAATGTTTACCACCTTATGTTAGCTACTATTCACAGGGCTCTCACGCCTTCTTAAAATCCTTGAAAATCATTAAAGAAAGAAAATGCCCTTAGAAATTCTTAATTGATATCAAAGTTATCAAAATCTCCTTAAATCTCTTTCAGAATGTAGTTTATAATGACAGCTGTGGCATTTTTGTAAACGAGATTTGAATGTGCAAAGTTTCATGCCCATTTATATGGAAGGGACTAGTAACACGAAAACCTCCTTAAATCGTCTGAATTTTTGTCGTAATCGAGCCAAATTATTTGTAAAAATTGCTAGAAATCTCCTTTTTTTCTCCGTAGAACTCCTTACTTTTTGAAGTAAAAAGCATGGGAACCCTGTATTCAACAGTCTATCTTCTGTTATTCACTATGATTTATCATGAATTCAAGAATACATGCAGCTTTTGACACTTTCCATCGATTTGCACGCGCAGAACATTGGAATCGAAAAAATTTTATATGGAGAGTCATTAAAAAGTTTTGGTATTGGAGGTGTGAAATAGCTAAGAAAGTTTAGTGCTAGGCGAAGAACGTTTTTCTTATAAAACAGAAACGTGTACTGGCAATGAAATTCACGTTTTTATTTTATAAGAAAATTTTTTCGGCCTATTCCTGAAACTTTCTTATTTTTTTCACAATTCCAGTATCAAAACTTCTTTGCACCTTATTTGCAAAAAGTTTTGACCTCCGATGTTTTGCGCATGCACAGCGAAAAAGCTCCATGGACATTTGAATCATGATAAATCTTAGTAATTAACACATATTTAACTGCTAGAGGGCAGCCAACATCACATATATAGCATTTTGTACATAGATAAATCGAATTTTAAGCACGTATACATTTATAAACTTTCTGTTGGAAACTTTGTCACGTGTAGCGCTCCTTCGCAATTCGTCGTATATCAAGCTTAGCATTCGCTTTACAGTTCACAGAGCACAGTTTATAGTTAAGAGTTACGAGTTGAGATTGAGAGTATACAGCCAGTAGTGTAACGTTACGAGTTTAAGTTAAGAGTTTCAAAACAAAACACGATTTATGTAATTAGTATAAATATTGGGTTGATTCAATGCTATTATATATCCACCGAGAAGTTTAGTTCATTGTCAAGTCTTGAACTGATTCACAAGAGCATAAAGTGTCTTAGGTCTCAAACATACAGTACTGGACTTTCTTAACTTTTTGAGCAGCTGAATACTACTTTCTTATAAACCATTGTCTTATAAATAGAAAAATGTCCAATTCTGTCAGAAAAGTTTCCTGACTGTTTCGATGTGGTTGGAAAATTGTTATGAGAAAATTTTTTTCAAAAATTCAAAGAATGTTCTGTTAGAAATCTTTTTTTGATGTTTTTTGTTCAACCTTTCGATCTGTTATTAATTCAAAAATTTCAATTTAATCATTATACAAGCGAATTATTGTACTGGTTTTTTGTCATGAAGAAGATAACCACCAAACTGAAAGTTTTGTCATACTGCTATTCAATTTTTCACTGCACTCATTAGCTGATTGAAAAACTGCTTCAACTTCAAGAAAGTAGTGCAAAAACTAAACCGAGCGCTCAAATGAGATCTGCACTTCGAAATAAAGATTTAAATTTTGTGTACTTATGTAAATACTCTAAAGTAGATTAAATACCATGTTTCCATAGTCCAATTCGAAGCGTGTATTCGACAATTCAACTGTTAGCTTAGTACTTAGCGGATAGTCGATGCGTCAATAGGATAGATTTATTACAAGAATCTGCTATTTGTAATAGCGTATTGTATACTACAGGTGCACTTCACTGAGTTGAAATGGGAAGCATGCTTTTTGCGTTAATTATTCAGTGAAAAGTGGCTCTTTATCCTAGTAGGATATATGTCACGTGATAATGACAAATTTGCTTGTCACGTGATTCGTTTTTCTATAAATTTTTCGAGTGTAAATGTCACGTGAATAATTTCATTCGGAGACCCATGTGGCGATTGGTAATTCGGAGAGGCGGTTGATTTGATGTTTGAATTTTAAATGTACGCTTACACATTGGCAGTACTGATTTTTCAAGACTTGATGTAGAAGTAATTTCAATGGTGCTCGCTGTTGCTACTTGCAATATTTGCTGACATAGAGCAGTCAACTCACCATGGTTGCCAGACAGATTGACATTAACGGCTTCAAGAATTTCTTTTTGTTGAAGTATCGTTCAAATCTTTCATATTTGTTCGTTGGCTTGACATATTGATTTGCAATCAGACAATTCTACCTGCTTTAGAAAAGGAAACGCATCGAAGTTGTTGTTCTTAGAGTGAAATTAGGCGGACCTCATTCTGACACTGGTTGTTTCATTGTAATTTGAAGTTGTTCTTTTATTGTAATTATACCTGACAATACAATGATACCAAACCTCGATTGTTCAGGAACTTGATTTCATACCGGAGTGCTTGTTGGACTTGGAAGTCTGAATTCAACTTGGAGAAATTCATCTTTGCCTAAATACGCGTATTGTATATTGGATAAAGAAACTAAACTAGACTTGTTGGCTTTTAAAAACCGCAAAGCGAGTCACGTTTTTTGGCGTATGATACCCAACGGTATTGTAGTATAAAAAGTCATACTTGTCTTCAGTACGTAAAGAAGTCCATTCTATCAAGTGTTCTTTGACTATATCTACCCAATAAAATGGTGTTTTATTGCCTTTGCAGTTTCTCCCGGTAAGTTGCTGCTATTTTGCTTTTCTTGGCGAGTTTACCTTGTGAAAATTAAGAGCTGTTTTTAGTTATTGAGCTTATTTCTGAATAGAGGTGACGAGAAGTTCACTGTTCATATATCGATGAAAGAGTTAAAGAACAAGTGACAAGCTTATTTACCCATTTTGATTGAGCGCAAATAGTAAATTTGTCATGCTACCAGATAGGCATTTCGTTTTGACTGATGCAAGGAAGCGTTTAGGAACTCCAAGTATTTCATATACGTCTATATGCGATCATGCGATGCTGTTTTTAGCTATTGACGCATCCAAGTCCTTGAAATTTTGTGCGAAGTGTCGCTGTTCTGTCTTCGCCTTACGATTACTTGCACTCAAAACAGTTCGGTGGATATTTATATCAGACCGTCCAAAGTTTCACTTAACTGTCTTATAAAGGTTGTTTTTATTCCAAGCCTATCGAGATCAGTAGAATCTGCACGTGTGGACGTAAGTAGGATGCCATTTCTTGCATGTTGTCCTTCCAAAAATTTTAGAAGTATCAACCAAACTCCATGTGAATTTACAGAGCAATTGGGCTCAATAGAAATGGATTTGCAGCAATCTTATATTTTCAAATTCTGGACCAATTTGAAGATGTTTTGTCATTATCAAACACCAGATGCTGATGTAGTAAATTATATCTTAGATCTTTTCTTATGTAGCCGATTCGGATTATATTCCTTTCATAGACTATATACTTCCCGTACGTTTACCAAAAATACTGTGTTGTCTTATGAGTTGTTAGAGAACAGAGGTTAGGGGATTTTTGGTACGTCTACAGACTTGAATTGCAGCAGCAGCGAGCAGCAGCAGCCCCCATTTCAGCAGCGAGATGGAAAGGATGTTGTGAAACTTGAAAAATTTGGAAAGGCTCTAAAAGAATGGTAGTCTAGAAGTTGGATCCTGATCAATGATTGATAGTGATCACAGAAGTTTATTGGAATCGCTGAAATGAAAATTAGCATTTTATCTGTTGAACTAGAACCTCTTGTATGTTAAACGAGTTTGGGTGTCTTGACATAACGTATCGTGAAGTGATAAGTATCATAAATATTTCATATTGATTGGTATCTGGATGACAAGTTCTATCGTTTTGCACAGCTGATAGTATCATTGCTATAGAACACGTTGTCAGCTCCATTTTTTCGGCAGCCGAAAAATCTTTCTCATTCTTATTTTTCAGAGATTTACCAAGATCTTAGTCTCATGGTATTTTTAAGGATATGATAGAATGGCGCTTGCATTATATTAAAAGAGTAAAACAGCTCATTCTCTTCACATTTGCAAATTCCATTAGGCGTATGGAAATTTTTCTATGGCGTATGAATTTTTCCTGATGTTCAATCTCCCTTTTATATAGTTTGTTAGGTTTGTGTAAGTTGTATCTTTCCTTCGTCTGGGGTTTGTTGCCAAATATTGGAAATATTATATGCTCTTACACAAACGCGATGGAAAGACTTTCACTGGCTCAAGCCTCTCTTGGGAAACGTAGCTTTGCTTCCATACGACGAACATATGACATAGAGCTCTGGGCCTATAGTCTTGATATGCCATTTTTCTTTAGTGCTGTGAACAGTTCCCGCCATTTCGTTATTGCAATACTCTCGGATAGCTAGAGCTGGATATATTACTGTTTGCTAAAGATCGATAACTGTTTGCGCTTGCTGTACTCTTTTGATCTGCTTTTTTCGTATTCTTTCCTTGTCTCTCATTTATTGTGACTAAATTGAAGTCTTTGCTGTTGCAAGTTTTTCAAAAGTATTTAAACTTAGACAATAAACGTATGAGCTCATTTGTTGTTATTTGAAAGAAGATAATTGGGTTTTAAGGAGATTGCTAACAAGCAGGTAAATGGGAACTTAATTGTATGGAAACGAGAAGTAGTTTTCGAAATTTTACACTACGTAATCTTTCATATCATTTTTCGACTCGATTTTAGCTTTTTGTGACAGAGAGAGAGAGTATGCTTCATCTATGGAAGGAATATAGATTTGACAATTCTTGAACAATTCTTCTTCGAAATCGGATACTATCGAGGTTAATAAGTTACTTATGGTGATTGAGACCAAATGCAAGGCTAATGAGCGACTATGACAATTGCGTGCTTATTAGCTTTCTCTTTGAGGATTCTTCTTATTGTCTGCATTCGTAAATAGACTTGAGCTTCCCGTGGTGTACTTTTCTTCTAGAAAATTGACCATATGCTCCCTATAGCTACCAAGAGAAGTCTCGTGCTCAGAATCTACATACGTCTCGCTTTGCCAGAGCATTGGGTGTACTTCGTGTCGGTTTTCGATTTTATCGGATCAACATGACCTGACTTTGCCGCATGTGACCCAGTCTAAATTGTAGCGTGTTTCATTTCTGTTTGTTTCATAATTATTGCGTGTTTCATTTCTGTTCTGACGTGTCAAAGGTTGCTTGAAAACTTTTATTGCAAAGTTTATTGCTCGCCAACTATGCAATATTCTCCTAAAGTGAATCAGCCTTGGGAAACCCATTTTAGCTTCAAGCATATGATTGCGCATACAGTATCTAAGTTGAGCTTGCCATTGGTTACTCTTAATGCTTATTCATATACTTGTAGAAAACGTTGATTAGCTTCAGTATAACCTCTCTAACTACCGGCCGGAGTATTTGATTGTTACTAGAATGTGTTGATACAAAAGCAAGTGTTGCATTACACTTTAGCGATGCGACTGCTTACTGTCATTGATGTTATCTGTAAAAGGAGTGCGAGATACAGTTGAGTTTGTCTCCATGAGACTTGCGTTCGGCTCTACCAGATGTAGTCAAACAGCTACCTGTAGCGACTGTGACGCTGCAGCTTTTACCTTGGTAGAATGTGATCTGCATACTTTTGTGTATTACCGTTTTAGCCTGGGTTCTAGTCAGGGCCCCGATAGGGGGGCAGCGGGAAAATTGCGTCAGGGCCTAAAGGTCAAAGGGGCATCATATCACCAAACACTTCAAGGTCTGGGTGGCCGCATAGAGCGAACCAGTAGTAATTGTCCATAGTTACTTTATGGGCCACGAATATTGTCCTCTCGCTTCGCTCGCAGGGGGCCTCATCTTTCTCTTTTACCCTGAGACTTCTAAATTTTCTTGGCGATCCTGGTTCTGTAAAAGTGAAGTGAAAAGTGAAGTTTTATAAACATTTTAATTCCTGCTTGTCAATATAATCGTTATTTTCTCTTTGCACTGACATTCATGTGTACGTGAGCACCTTATTCTGTTTAGTAAAATCAACTGGATATAGGCCAGTCTCAGATTCTTTGACAGGAATTACTATACTGAACATTGCTTCAAATACTTCTCATAACAAATCTTTTTGGATTGCAAAGTACATACCTTCCTACCCCCTTTGCCATTGATGAGCTGCGGAGGAGTGCTACGTTAATATCACTTATGTGACAATGAGTATTGTGTTTTTTGAGTTCAGTTCTGAAAAAGTTTGTTGCTTCATTAGAATTTCTATGCGCAGCATTGATCTGAATTATCTCAAAAGGTTTGGGAATTCGTACTTCGTCAAGGGATTTGTAGCTGTGTTGCATTGCTGTGGAGTTATACAACCTCACTTCAACTTGGGAAATGCGAGGAGTGAAACACGAAAACAGTTTTCTTGTAGAGTTTTCGGGATTGAAAAGGTTTTGTTTTGCATCGAGTACAGGTTAAATTTTGACTTCGCAAAAGTAAATCTTAGGCCTTCGCAGGAGTTTATATTTTGTTTTTCTTTTAGAGTTAACAAGAAGTTGATGAGGCTTTCTGTAGATGGCAGGGTGAATGCCAAAAGAAGCAGTATACTGTTTGATGAATCTTCACCAATTCCAAGCGAAGTGAGTACAAATCATTGTAACATTCAACGCTTTGTATACCATTCACTGAAATTAAGATTCGAATGCGCTTTGTGGCCGTACCTACATTCAGCTAAATAACTTATTCTTTGTCAATGAAAGTTTTATTCTGTTACAATAACAATAATAATAAAAATAGTAATAGTTTATTTATTTTAAGTTAGTGTTTTTCCTAGCTCTACATTTCAGAAATGCAAGCTAATGATGTGCTTAATGGGGGCACGCCCCCCGCAACATGTACGAAATAGTAAAAAAGTTTATCATGTTAAAGGAGTTTTAGCATCCCTTTGATCATAATGTTTTCCATGGCCTTTTTTTTAGTTATACTCGGTCAAACGGTTCCGAACTCCCCCTCTCCCCCCCAATCGTAACTGTCTAGGCATTTCTCTGTTCTGCTGTCATATTTTGTGGCTTTACTGCATCTTTGTCTGCTACATTCCAGTTCTTTGATATAAATGAATTCTTATAGAATCAAAAACATAATTTCACATAGTTTTGTTTATATACTCAAAATTCTTTACTTGCTGCCCAATAATTGAATTATATCCCAAAAACGTGGCATTGTACCTTTAAGATTTTTTATCAAGTTATTGTCATGCTCAAATTTTATTTAATTACGTTTCTTAAATTATTCATGAAGTATCTTCATAAAGAAATAACCTTTATTGGATTGCAGCGTATTTGCAACTTATAACAGAGAGTATCAATTTTCTTTCTTGATTAGAATCCACGCCTATTTCCTCATTTTCTAGTATTTGGCTTTGCTCGAAAGCTAGATCTGATAACATTTTTCATTTAGTACGTTTGCATTACATCACTTCGTGTACTAATTCCTTAGGTTTTTCGAGCCTCCCGCTGCCTATCCTCTTTTATGAAGCATATCTCTCAGCTGTGATAATATCTGAGTCATTTTCTTCCTAGAATGAAACTATTCTGACGGATCCAGCGGAGGAAACTACAGTAGGAAGAGTAAAAGTTAAGAAGTAAGAAGTTTTGATTTTCTGTTACTCTTTAAATTGATTGTTTACTGTGATCAGCGATTTCCACAAAGTGACGCTTGGTTTTACTTTGGTTATGTACGTATTTTCCGTACAGTTGGAGGGTTTTTTAAAAATAGGATTTGATGCTGTAAGAAAGGTAAAAATAGCCGACAGATAAACTCATTTTTTAAGACTATATATTTTTCGCTGAGCTTTGATAGCCTTTATTTTTGTTTTTGACCCTAGTATTATTTTAATATTATTCATAAGTACCAAGGGACACGGTTTTTTAAATAAGAAATCTAGCTCAAGATCTACTATTAAAAGTTTCTTAACTTTTGGTCACATTTAGTTCTAAAAGTTTCCTAGAAGTTTCTTAATTTAGCGAACTAAATTGCTGTGAAAGCATACGCAGAACGTGAATATAGCAAACTATTTGTCCTGTAACAAACAAAATGCTTCAGTGCGAGGTAAAATCTAAAGCAATTTCATATTCACATTGCTTTGGGACAGCTTTACGTTGAACGAGGTAACGTTTTAATGTGCCATTTGTCTATAGTGTCTTAGCTCTTTCCTTGTAGTTCTAAAAGTTTCTTAAATTCTAGGTTTTGTAGTACTAGGTTGCTTATAAAGTGATCGTTATAAAAGAATCATGTATACCTCCACTTGAAAATCAACGGAATATATTCATATCTTTGTTGATGTTTTACTTCATCATAAAACAAAATAAGAAATGTACAGAGCAATGAATGTTTTATAGATAGTGCAAAAGTTAATTTAGTAGCATACACAAGATAGTTAATAACTCGGATACACAAGAATTGAGCGTCTTGATGAAGCTTTGGCCTTGCACTATTCTTGATTTATCTATAAATTTCAATGATTTTGAGCCTTGATACTCTTAAAAACTTTATTCTTTTAAGAAAAGAGTGTATCACTTATCTCTGCTCGCGTCTGGTGCTAATGTCGATTTTTGTACTGTTCTCATATGATATTAATGGATGCCTAGTTATTTTTTTCTAAGCACTTCTGTAGCTGCAATGTCTGCCAAAATTGCTTGTAACACTCATATATTTTCAGGATTTTTCTACTCCTTTTTCTTTTCCGTGTCAGCAATGACGGTACATATTCACTTTCCCTGTCATACAATGTTGATTCGACAGCTGAAACTCATAGCTATGTGAAATTGCATCATAGTTATCGACTCGGTCAGCCATGTTTGCTTCACACAACATTGGACAATTTTTCATTTTCAAAATGACATTAGAGGATCTTTTATGATCTTATGCTTTTTATTTTCCCTCTCGCTTTCTATCATGGTGAAGAATTTTGAGTGCGATTCCGGGGATTCCATCATGCCTAACTTTTTTTCGAATTGGATGCATAGAAAGTAGAAGCTGTACACATAATAGCAAATATGCCTCTGATTGAATAAAGGGCTATAGGACTCAGTTCATTTGCCAGAATTGTCAGTTGTTTCACAGGAAACAATTGTGACGTGTTTATAACCTGTAGGATGAGTAATGTCTACCCTTTTTATTCCGTTTGTTCGTTGTCTCTGGAAATGGATTAGCTCTGTACTTTAATGCATTTTCTAGCCTGTGCAGGCTGTATGGTGTTGTTGTTTCCTCAATCTTATATCTTGTTATCCTTTATTTCGCCATTTGTGGTATATTGTATATA
>WIPJ01011980.1:216904-228289 GCA_018155075.1 Cassiopea andromeda | reverse complement strand
TATATATATATATATATATATATATATATATATATATATATAATTTATTTATTTATATATATATGTATAGACGACAATACTTTTGATTTTTCAATACATGATTTTCCAATACAAAAAACTATTGAACATATTAATAAAGGGTACACTCTTTCAGTCCAATAGGAATATATAATTCGAAAAAAGAAATAAGGTAATGAAAAAATAACGAAACGGTAAACAACGACGCTAAAAATTTAACCAAATATTGTGATGATGTAATTGCTTATTAAGATTTGGCCCTGCCCACATTATGTTATGGGGCATTGCATATAATACGATATAGAACGATTACATTATGAGGCACTACGCTCTCTCTATAAGAATAAAGTTTATTGGAATCCTGAGGCGCGGAATCGCTGAACTTTAAGAACAATTTCATAATGGCTTAAGCTTCGTCAAGTTGTAAAATTTTTGTTTATTCGAGTTATAGTATTGTTTGTAGGTTAATTTTTGCACTGTCAATACGATATTTATTGCTCTTTTCCACGTTAACTTTGCTTAATGATGAAGTAGGACATCAACAAACATCTGAATATGTTAATTTGGGTTTCAGGCGAAGCTAAGCCTTTTTGTAGCTAATAATGATAATTTAAGAATAATACAAGGCTCAAAACAAAAAAAATTAAGAATATTGAGGCTTTGCAACAATGTAGGTATGTTCATGAAAAAAAGTATATTTAATTTGGTTTACCTTCATCTACATGTCTAAAGTATTTGACAGAAGGGGCGATCACGAATACACTCTTTGTCTTGAAAAATTGCTCTTTGGGGGTCATCCATAAGGGATGCCCACATCTTAGGGGAAGGAGTGGGTTAGCAACGATGCAGACAAAAGCGGACAGGAGAAGGGGGGTAATTAGTTGTAATTGGACATGCTTTTCAGAAAAGATATTTTCATGAGAAGAGATGGCATTTACAAGTATCTTCTTTCTGAAAAATAAAGAGACAAAAATAAACAAATACGCTTTACGTTTTTGTTGCAAAGAGCTTCTATTTTTCACATTTCATTCAGTTCTTTTAAGATCCAATAGAGTATTCTAGAAAAGACCACAATTTGTGTCCCAAGGGACAGGAGGAGGGAGTTGTTTGGCAAAAAGTGGACAGGTGTAGACAAGGAGGGGGCTAGAAACTCGTAGAATTGTGCGGATGTCCTTTATTGATGACCCCCAGTAAAACTGCTTAGTACAGAAGTCTGCCCTGGTTTCTATAAATTTCAATTTTGTATGATTTTTTCTAGATTGGTCAATAGTGAGACTAGATTCCCTAGAATAGAGGAGATGTCACATTTCCATTACAACAATGTGGATTTCCCTGGAAAGATGAAGGTAATGTCTTATGATCTATATTTAATTTGATGGTTTTGATGTTCCTTATTTTTACTCAGCCTTGAGCATTTGATTTAGATGTTGACTTGACTTCCCTTATTATCAAGGTTGCCACCAAATCAGGGAACCCAGAGAATTTTCTGTTCAAGCAGGGAGAATCAGAGAGAAAAGAAAGATTGTTGAAAAAATCAGGGAAGTTTTTGGTGTCATATTATTTTATTTCAAAGCAATGACTTTTTCCATACTCAATCATATCTCCAGCTGAGTGTAACAATCGCCAAAGTTTATCCTTTGTTGTATCCTTGTGAAGCATGGTTCTCTGCAGTCCTTATTAAGCACAGTGCTGTGTTCTGTGAAGCCGAAAAGTTGAATGATCAAGAGTAGGGTCAAGGCTCTCAGACAATCCATATCTGTCCAAGGAAATGATAAAATGCTAATTGAGGTTTGTAGGAATGTCAGGGAAAATCAGTGTAAAACGAGTGGGGTTTCACTGATAATATCAGGAAAATCAGGGAATTTCTTCTGATGTACTAGTTGCTGGCATACTCTGGCATACTGACATACTTATTATGGCATATTTTGAATTATCTACAGTTCTTAGAAGTGCAAATGTGGATGCTCTTTTAGCGAGTGTTTCACTATTAAATTCGAATACACATTTTTTTATAAGAAAAAAGGTTATAAGAAAACGAGGCTCAGATGTCCAGAATCTTGCGAAAATCTCAGTTTCCAAAATTAAGTGTTTTTATTGGCCAAATATCGATATTACGTCATTTTTACATTCAAAATGTTAAAAATGGAATTCAAATTCGAGTATATAATATTAGCAAAGAAAGTGTACCTCCATTTTAGCCAGTTTATTTCAGTAAAAGCTGAGAAAATTTTAAGAAAATCTCAGGCACAATTTTGGGAAAAGTTAAGAAACTTGAGGCTCAGGCAAAATGATGGTTTTCTTATAAAAAGGGCTTTTATTAACTAGTTTTAACTTCCCAAAATCATGCAATCAGTTACTGGCATTGCTTTTATTGTTTATAATATAGAGTGTCTAGATCTTTTCATAATATAGTCTCTAGATCAGCATAGGCCCCAAATGTTTGATTGGTTGAGAGCTCTTATCAAGTCTATTATCTCCCAGCATAATTGACCAATCAGCATGAAGAATTATGACAACAAATTCCCTTCACAGCTAAATGTTGGCCTTTTTAGGGCGTTTTTACCACCCCTCCTACAAAAACATTGCTTGCCCAAGGAATGCAATTTTGTAGCTGATTTTTACTTAATTGGTCCTTATACATTACAATTTAACCTATATTGGCGGCACCGTGTTATCGCAAAGTGGAAAAGAGTACGGCCCATCTAACCGTTAAGAAAGAATAATTAAATCAAAATATCTAATAAGCAATGTGTTTAAGAGTTGATTTTTAAAATTATCATCATTTGACTTATTTTTCCATTAGAATAAGTTAACTTTCCTTTATTCCCGAATTCCAAGATTCATCCCTTACTGGAGTAACTTACAGTGCATACAGTTTGATGGCACGACTTCTTCATACACACTTGACAATTTTACTTCAGCTAAGCCGCTTCTGGTTTCTCTTAGATGTCAAAACCATGTTTTTTGCTGATCTCAGTACCATCTTTTTTGCTTTAGAAGTTTCAAAATAATTCGGCCAATCCGTGTCAACAGTCATTGCAAAAGCCATACTTTCACTCTACGATGATACTGTTTGATTTTATTGCAAGATGAAACTGACGAATACACTCGCGTAGTTTTGGACTGGAGACTAAAACATGATTCAAAAACGGCGGGAAAACCTAAACGTGGGTGCTTTCGTACCACTTACTCCAGAGTACTGAATAATCGGAGACTAGGAATAGCTGTCAGGAGGAGGTTTGGAAAATTTCCTGAAAACTAATAAATGGAAGTTTGGAATAATTTTTTGGGTGGAAGGGGCTGGAAAACTAACAACCATGTATTCTTTGATGAGCTACCGTCGTACAAATGCTACGAAGAAGTCTGAGGACGAGAATAATGAACTACATTTATTTGACTGAACAAACTTCAGAAGAAACTCAAAACCCTTCATGAAATCCTCGCAAGTAATAGTTGGGGGGTTACAATAAGCGCATTGGATGGAAAATATTCAAAAACTAACAATCGGAAGGGAGACGAGTATTTGTAAGCTTGTTGCTTATTTGGGGTGGGGCTAAACCCCCTTTAGAGTTTTTGTGTTGGTCTTGCTTTTCAAAGTGCATTAATCTTGCTTCTATTGTTCTGTACTTCATTGCTATGATGGAATTCCTCACTGCTACATGGCTATTGAGATATTTCTAATTGTTGGTTTTACTGTATCATAATGAAACTGAATTATCATGCGTCCATCCTTGAACATATGGGCGTGGTTGCAAATAGGCAATACCCATTTTATGGCATTCCACTTAGAGCCCCCCCCCCTCCCAAATAAGCACTACATTTATAAGGTTTATTAAGGCATATAGTTTCTGCATTCCAGTTTTAATACTGCTTTCAGATAAACTTTTACTCTTTGATACTGTAGTGACACTATAAACATCATTTACATAACACTGCAGAGAAAATTAGAATGCTTTTGTTTGGATATTTATGGTGGCCCAAGAGTGCCATCGAATTTTTATTGTAAATAGTGATTTCAAAGCATTAAAAGTATGCTTTTTTCTTTTGAACCTTATCAGAAAGCGAAAGATTTATGGAAATAGAAATAAAAAGTATTTTTCAAATCAACAATAAAATTAAGAGAAAAATTTTTTTAAATCTCAGTGGTGGCCCATGAGTGCCATCGGACCAGCAAGGCCATTAGTTTCCCGCCATGAAATCAAATGAAAGATGGATTCTTGGCAGAGCGATGGCGATCTGACAACAAGCTCTTGACGATCTTTTACACCCAGCTTTTCACCCTTGCAGGCAATGGACAGTAACACTCCTTTTGGACAGTTTAACTATTAGAAAAAGCAATGTTTGTCTAGCGTTACCTCGTCTATATTCTTTAGAACACAAGTTCTCTATTGGAAGTGGGTTAATAGCGGTTGGGTTACCCGGATGAAAATTTCTCGTGTTATTTCCGTGATGCCACTCCCTATGCACAAATTAATCTTATATTGTATATCCAGTATTTGACCTATTTGGACTGCTAAATAACTTTTCCATCGACATTTACTCACTTTTGATGCTATTTTAGTAGCAGCGGTTATTTTTTTCATCTCCGGTCTGGCAATTGATTTCCAGAGAGATTATTTTGATTTACGCCTGAAAATTACTTTTGGGCTTAACTAGAGTGCAAAACTTACTCAATCACTCGTTTTATCTGGCTCTCAACTAGCGATTGATAACTAGCCAAAGATGGATGAAGTATTCAAGCCCGTCGCGAAGAAGGTGTGTGGGCGTCACACCCTCTAGAAATTTTTTTGATAGTAATCCTTTTTTCCAATCGGCACATCTCACAGTTTTTTGGAGAGTTTTACAGCCCGTCGGGAGATGCTCTAGCTGCCACGCCATTATGTCGACAAATTTTCATTTTGCACCCCCACAGGTCTTACTTTTGCGACGGCCCCGAGTTTTTTTCAGTTATAATTGGGTAATTTTAGACGAAATGCGACTGGTTTAACATTCTGGGAGTGACCCTGTTGAGCTACTAGGAATTGAGAGTTTTGTCCCTTACGTCAAAGCATTAAAGCTTTAACTTTTAAAATATGTTTCGGTTTTCAATTGAATTAGATAATTTAAGCTACTATTTCGGTGATTGAATAGAAATGCTTTGGCTTTGTTCGTTGCTTTCCAGTAGTTTGCTTGTTGCTCAATTGTTGTTTCGTCATTGCTTTCTCCTTAACAGAACGGCTTTGTTGTGAGCCAAGCGTAAACTACCAGCTTCTTATGATTGGAAACCAAATAAACCTTGAAGTTTGAAAAGATCTGAAACAGAAAAGTACAAGGCTAAATGTGGATATTTATCAATTTTGTTTGAAGACCAGCGGAGTAAATCAGAGCAATTTTGAATAGAAATACGAAGAAAAATATTGATGATTAAAGAATCAATTTGCTTTCAGAGCGAAAGTCAACGCTCATTAACAAAGGAGCACCATCATTTTAAACAAGCCGCAGGATATGGATGTACTCGTACCGAAAAACAGTGAATGTGAAGATAATTGTGCTAATGTGTTTCATGTTTTCGTGGAAAAGGCATTTGGGCTGTGCGATATTATTTGTATAAATGTTTAAAAGGGAATATAAAAGGATCACCAGTTGTCAGTTGGCATTGAAAGACAGAATATTTATTAGTAGAGAGCCGGCCTCACCTTTCCTCTTAAAAGTGTCTGCGGGTTACATCATACATTCCAACACGCGTTCATTGTGCATAGATCAATACAATATACTTTGTTTTATGCGGTCTTGAGGGAATGTCATCGAATTGGTATCAGAGTTACACACATGTTAGGTATTAAGTCGATGTGTGTTCTGGGACGATGTTTAATTCCATGGTCATTTGTTGAACAATGTGTTGAACACTGTTTTGAGCGAGCCTCGAATATACTCATAATCTTTGTGTTAACGAATTCTATCTGCCTTTTATAGATTTCTGTGTTGGACGAAACAAAATTTGATGGGAGTTTTGAAACAAGTGAAAAACATGCCTCGGTAAGTCATTTTTCTCCTCTGTTATAGTTTGAAGTTTAACTGAATTTATCATAAATCTTATCTGTGAGTCTAGTGACAGTTATTATGGTTTATCATTATTTTTGGTGGGCTTAGCACAACATTGTCAAAAGGCTTTAACTACTGTGAAAAGTAGTTGATGTCAATGCCTGATATAAATTACATGTGTCCACCATTGTTTTCTACGATAGGCGTAGGAGGTAGGGACCATCCCTTTCATTTTGGCATATCTTTGAAAGAACAAAGCAAATGCTTCCCAAATCTCTCTGCTCTTTCGTCCCCTTATGTTTAAACTCCTTCTATGCCCAAGGCTATCACCAGCCAATAGGTTATAGGATCACTGAGGACAACGTGAGGTTGGGGGGAAGTGCGAATTTTTCTGAAGCTATGAAGATGTGGCAACCCATTTGCAAAAATAGACCTGCGAAGCTTGTATTGGTAGGGTAGTTCCTTAAATCCTTGAATAGGTCTTCCTTAAAAGAGCCCCCCCCTCTCGAGTAAGCCCCTTGCAAAAATACAAACAATAAAATAAGCTTCCAGGAGGCTAATTTGAGAATGTACGTATTACTATCTGAGGCCTGCCATCGGCCAAGATCTTACGTACTGTCCAGTATTCACGCATGCGTAAATTCAGTTATATATAGAAATCAGACCGAAATGATCGCTATTGAATTACAAGTTTTTTTTATAAGAAAGACGTTTATAAGAAAATGAGGCTCAAATCGTCAAAATCTTAAGAAAATCGTAAGAAAATCACGAGGCTCAATTTCCAAAATGATGTGTTTTTATAGGCCAAAAATTGGTATTTCGTCGTTATTGCATTCAAAATGTTAAAGATGGAATTCAAATTCAAGTATACAATATTATTAATGAAAGTGTAAACCACTCTAGCCAGTTTATATCAGTAAAAGTTGAGAAAAATTTAAGAAAATCTGAGGCTCAATTTCGGGAAAAGTTACGAAAATTGAGGCTCAGGCAAAATTATGATGTTCTTATAAAAAAAGCGTGTATTTGCACTGTATTGCTAGCGTTTCCATTTCAGCACTGGTGTCAGTGGTGCATATGTAGGGGGATTTGGAGGTGAGGCACCGTTAGAAGATTAGCAGACTGATAACATGTTATCAGTCTGTTCAGGGCAAGTTGCCCTTATTTGATGTCACACAGCGTGAGGGTGTATTGAAATGTGTACGAGATTTTTCTGATTTTGCCAATGATTTTTGGGATATTTTAACGCGATTTTGTGATTTATATGTGATGTTCGTTTGATTTTGTTTTGTTAAGTTTTTGATTTATTTTTGCGATTTTTCTGTGATTTTTCTGTGATTTTTCTGTGATATTTTCACAAGTTCACGAGGCCTTTGAGAATGGTTTTCCCCTTGATACTGTGTAGCCATTCTTCAGTAAAGCAATTGCTCTCTTGTTTATTAATTGTAGAAATGTAATGTCATATGCAAAAGCATGGATGAAAGGATTAGTATATAGTCTTCAGTAGATTATTGTTCATTTTTCATTGTGGAAACTCCCTTTATAAGCAGTACGTTTGCAAAGAGCTAGCCTTAGGCGTGTTTTTATACAAGAAAAAGACTTGTTATATATTGGAAGTGACAAGCTTTCTCTTCAAGGAAGTTTCACTGACATATTGAAATAGTTGCTTAATACACTTGCCATAGTGCATTGAACTGCATAGTCTTTCATACAGATGCATTAATTTTTTTGAACTGTTCATTGCTTGCTCTAGGGGGTTTACAGGGCTGTAGTGAACTGGCCTGCAAGGTCAATTTTTATGAAGATGTTGAGTGAACCATTTTCAAGTTCGATGGAAGTGCAATCTCCTTTTGCGATTCCAGTCCAATTTCTAAGCATTTTAAAACTATTTCCCCTTTGTTCTAGCAATTGCATTCATAATTTGTTTCCTCTGCTCAGCCAGTAGTTACTCTGCAATGGCGAGCCAGAAGTCTATCAACAGTAGATCATTTGACAAAGTAACTTCAAATGCACCTGGAATGTAGAATTTTGGAACCGAATGCTTTCCTTTGAAGAAAAGCAGTTGTTAAATTGTACGTTTTTCACTCTTATGGTCTGTTTGTTAATGGTACAATAGTTGCCCGATAGCTTTGAACCCGAGTTACTCGGGCGCCCGCTAAGTGGAGCTTTACTACAGCATGAACAAGCGGCAACCTCCTTTTCATATACTGAAAGCTTTTTTCGTCCGACACTCGTCAGAGTTTGAAACGTAAATGGAGCTATTTTCTGGTTCTCGGTTGAAAAGCCCTAGAACATCTTCACATATTTTTCTCCGCTTAGCTGTGACATCTGATAAGTGGGACTAATTGACGATTCCCCTTGCCATTCCCGATTAATGGTCGTAGATTGTAGTTGTTGCATTTTCCAATATATTGCTAGTTTCTCATAAAGAGTGTTGAATATGGACTGGAGGATGTTCTTGTTTCTATACGGTTGTCATAGCGAGATCCCATCGCAGTTTGCTACTTTCACTAAGGCGTAGTGGTATTCCGACTTAGTTGAGCAGTGTATTTCGTTCTGTTGCGCTAGTCCCCAAAGTGTACTCATGTGTTTATAAGATAACGATGAATCAAGAGTGAAATAGTGCGAGTTTTGATGAGTATAATGAGGGTGTAACGAGATAAATCACAAATTCGATACAATGGAATTCGAGGCGTTGGACAATAACTACCTCTTAGTAGCTGCAAATAAGATATTCGATACATAATCAGAGATGTAACTCACTCTCTTAGATATTCCCACCGTATATGATTGGCTAGTAAAATTTTGACATGGCAATGTGTCTAGCTAGTTATTCCATGCTATTTTTCATTTCTTTAAGCCAGGAGTTGGGAATCTTTTTAGCTGAGAGAGTTATTGAAGCCTCATATCTTAAAAGTATCTCTATGAGAGCTATACAATATTTTCTACCAGTAAATCTGACTAAATTCATGTATTATTTTTAATACAGCATTTCTTTTAATGAATGCCGTTGACTTTGGAGAACTTTCAGCTAAGATTTTTCTGTGTGCGAGAGAGCCAGATGCAGTCATCAAAAGGATCATATTTGACTTGCAATCTATAGGGTCCCGAACCTTACTTAAAGCCAAAAGAGATATTTATTATGCTTTAAGTATCCTTTTGGCTTTACTTTATTTCTGTTGAGCTCAATAGTTGTATCACTCAAGGGATGTATCACTCGTAACTAATCTACAAGATTTTTGTGATCTCAAACTTACAATGATTTTCAAGTGGCTTTTTTAGCTTTTGTGATTTATGTTATTCTTTTATGTGATTTTTCTTTGATTTTGCGAATTTTCTACAAGTTCTTCAAGAATTTTCCGAATGATTTGCCCCTCAGTAAGCTGATTGCCTGGACTCCGCAATGTCATTGTTATAGAGAGCATATTGCGGCAAATACAACTATTTTATTCATAAGGTAGTCTTTCCACATGAACACAATGCGTTTATAGTTTCAGTATTTTTTTCACTTGATATAGTCCTCTAGACACAAATGTACGCCATTTATGGAAGAAATTGTCTTTTACCTGTTTCCAGATAAACGTGTCCTGTAGCGACTCAAAATGGACTATCAAGAGAACATATCAAGATTTAATTGGTTTAGATAGACAGTTGCACAGGTATGTACATGATTTGTTCCACCCAACCGTGTTATATTTCAAAGTTCTTGAGTGTTAGAGATCGATATAGTATTTTTACATGGGTATGAAATATTTTGGTAGCAAAGGGAGGTTTATAACTGACAACAGAAAGAGGTTTAGTTGTCCGTGTTCCATACGTTCATCAGCCCAGCTGATTTTTTAGTTGATTTGCTAGACTACAGATTTGAATTGACCACTAAGCCTGTGGTCGTTAAGTTCTATTCCCGTTGATAATTGTTCCATTTAATTGCATGGGCCTAGCTTTGAGAAAATAGCTTATGCACTCAAAGGAGTATCACAACAGGGTTCATACTGAACTTGGATTACCTGGAGCACTGGAAAGTAGGCCATTTTGACGAAAGGCCAGGGAAAATCTGGAGTAGTCAGTGAGTTCTCTATAATTTTTATCCACGTCAGGGAAATGTCAGGGAAAACAAATTATTTAGTCAGCATATCATATTCATTAACTCTTTGCATGGTTGTTCGCAAAGTGGGCGTTCCATTTGTTGTCAGTAAATGTGAACTTTATCATTTAGCATTGCAAAATAGCAAGTTTATGTGCATTACCTATCTTTTAGGCTCTATTTGCTTTGCTTCTTTTTATAAATATGTGAAATGGGGATCAGGGAGAAAGTGGGTGTTTTTGACTACAAATCAGTGAGAAGACAGGGAATAGTCAGGGAATTTTGATTCACGTATTGGATATGAACCCTGCACAGTGAGAAGGAATATGGAAGTGGGCCGGTGAATTAATTGCAGGAACTATAATTTAATTTCTGCTACACGTTACATATATTGGTTTTGTTATTGTAGTAGCACAATATTTTGTTTTGATGAAACAACCTATTCAATTTAATTGTATGCTTTTCAAACCGATCAACACAGTTTATTTATGCAAGCTCTATGTGACGTTTATGAGCATAGTTGTGCTCAGATGCCTTTGATTTCATTTTTTCTGCCAGAAATTCGTGCTTTTCGTTCTTGCATTTTTCAACATTAGTTTCATACATTTACTTCTCCAGCCTGTACAATTTCATAAACTCTGATGTTTAAGAGAGCCTTCTATTTTCACAGATGCATCTATGACAGATCGTTCAGCAACCTAAAACACCTTGGAGAACTTGAGCAAAGTGAGACAAACATTTCAAACGAAGTATGTAATTAATCTGCTCTCCTATGATTTTGCCTAAATGTTGTTGCAATTGAGACAGAGTCTTGTGTTTCATCGGAATATATATATTTATATATTGGTTTCCTATATAAATATACATTGATTGCCATTCCTATAATTTCCAAAGGATGTTATCAAGGGCTCCTAGAAGGAGTAGGGGGGGGCAGATTCCTTCAGACTATGTTCCCAAGAAGTACCCAAAAGTCATGAAGCTTTGTGGTTTGTGACTCTCAAATTTTAGGATAGCATCGTCAAGGGCCCTTCTTTTCATTTACCCTAGACCCCACAAGGGTTCTCGGTGGTCCTGAATGTTGTTGAATTGATTGAGTGATTGCTTGATTTATTGATTGATTCATCCAGTGGTTGACTGAATGATCGATTGGCTAGTTGAGTTGTGACTATTGGACAGAAATTTTTTTCGAGCATATACAAGACATATGTCATCAGGATATATAAATAAAATTATATATATATATATATATATATATATATATATAT
>WIPJ01011980.1:178576-210502 GCA_018155075.1 Cassiopea andromeda | reverse complement strand
AATTGCACTTAATATCTTCAGTAAGTTGAACAGTAGAGGATTTTGATGCTTGATGCTACACTATATAATAATTGAGTTGAAGAGCAATAAGAAACTGCACGTTCATCATATGTGAGTTTTTGTGAGTCTTTGCTAATGATGTGACTGTTCTGCAGGTTGGGTTTTTTCCATCAAGCTGTGTGGACATTTTGATTGACAAAGAGTTAGATTCAAAATTGATTCAGCATGTCATGATCCAGCGACCAAGTAAGTCTGAGTTTACATTAAATAATATTGTTAGAGCTCTAGAACGGCAAGGTTCGAAGTTTTGCCATGGTTGCCACCAGGTCAGGGAGAATCAGGGAAGGTTATGTTTAGTCACGTAATATCAGGGCGAAAAAAAGATTTCCGAAACAGGGAATTTTTACAGCTGATATTCAATAAACTGATATTCAATTTTCTTTACTGAAACATGACTAGTGAATTTTTACAGACGGTCACAATGTTGTATTCAACATATCCAAGCATATTCAATATTAAGGAAACTCTTGTTTCTTTTGATTTTAAATGATTTTTCGCGTAAGTGTTATTCAAATTAAACTGGATAGAAATATGTGGAACAAGATAATGTTTATTTTGTCCCAATGATTATATGGAGTGTGTGATCTATTTTTTTGGGGAAAGTAGTTCCATGGTGGATTTTGGTGAATGTTTGCCCGACAAGATTTACCATAAGTCGTATGTGGAGGCCAAAGAAATGCATTTCTACGTTTGTGGGGAAATGAAAATTTGATGCTTCATAGCTCTTCAACACAAACCTATCAGCAGCTCTTCCTTAAAGCTGTTAATTTCTGAGAAATGAAATGAAATAAAGAAGTTCAACTCTGCGTTTTATGAAGCAATACTTTGATCGTCAAAGAAATGGAGTCAATGCTCTTCCAAACGCCATAACGCCATATTCCAAATGATAGATTCCTTATTGAATTTACTAGGTATGTCAGGGAGAGCGGGAAATGAGTAGCATTTTACTGAAAATATCAGGGAAGATCTGGGAATTTTTTTTCTGAAATAGCAGTAGTAACCACGAGTGTGTTACTGCTATGGTTTATGGTATTTCTGGATGCCAAGTTAAGTTAGATGTAATTTCTACATTTAAATTTGCTGTTACAAAAATGATTAGAATGGATTGCTCAGTATATTGTTCATTGATATTCGTTTGGTCACTAAGCAATACATCGCCTCTCCAATACGTTATACGAGTCGGCAATTTCTAGTGACTTTGCTTTATGGTGTTTAATGTCCTTCTCTCCCTTCCCCACTATCGTTCTTTTTTCTTTTTCTCTCTTCTGTCTCTTCTACATCTTTATATTCTTTGTCGTATATATTTGCTAGCTGACCTCATTGCGCAATGGTTGTAAGAAGCTCAAGCGAAGAATTGTTTTGCCAGTGCACTGACGCTTCTTATCAAGGCATTGTATTTTGCCAAAACAATAGTGTTTACATATTTATTTACTATATCTAAACATTGAGAGTTTCGATTGGCTGCCTTGCAAACCTTTTGTTTCTATTGTTGCGCTAGAGCACTGTAATTGACTCGTACTTAGAACTAATTTTCCAACCTTCAGAGGATAATTTGTGGTTAGCACCAAATGCTGTGCGTTCTCAGGCGGTGTTCCTTGGGGCTTTTTCTACCTTTCCCTGTGCCTTGCTAGCTTCTTAATGCGATTATATTTTATTCTTGGGCTCTATTCAGAATTGTTTGCTTGGCCTAATCAATGCCTATACGAATTTCACAGCTAGTTAATTATAATCATCTTGTGCTTTCTGTGTATGTTGATATACAGCCTAAAGCTTCAAGTGCTTTTATTGAAGATCACCTGCTCTTGGTGATCGAATGTTTTCCTTTTGGACTTGTGAGGCTTCTCAAGAGAGGTAATATCTGTCTTTGAAAGTATTTCTCTTCTTTCATTCGTACCTCTTAAATCTTAACATTATTAGTTCTCATAATTTTACGGCTATACTTGCACCAGTACTAGCACAGTCCATATTGCAATGAACCTTGTTGAAATACGCCAGCAAAATCTGATATGGTTGGGAAATCGATGTTTGCGTACTCTTCGTGATTTGGTCTTCAAACAGTAGCTCAGTTATCGTGTTTTGCAGAGTCTGCATTAGCCTACGTGGCTTTGTATGCCGTGTTTTTAAGTCAACATGCAAAGGAAGCATGGCTTCTACGTGTGTACCATATTTCTTGATTGTTTGAAGTATGTCAATCTAAGGCCATTTTATATTCTCATCAGAATTTTAAAATGATTTCCTTACATCTACATTCTTTGTGTAATTTCTTTACTTTTACTTATGTCGAACTTCAGTTAGCATTCTTGTTTTTATATACCGGCACTTCATCATGCAACAAGTTGAGCTTCAAAAAATATAAATCTCTTTTGATCATTGCAATACGATTCATCCAGAAAGCTACATGGAGAATAAAGTATTTTTGTAATCCGGATGTTTCATTGTGTTCTCCCAGCTATGCTCACCACAGCTATGTTGGTTTTGAGATTCCTTTGTTTACAAGTCATGCTGCAATACTGTGATTCTCTTTGGTGTTCTTTCATGAAATGACCTGAAAACTATGTAAACTATCCTTCAGAAGAACGCGGATTTTGCAGTTGCAAACAATTGTTTGCCGATCTAGGTTTGGCCTTGCATTTTTAGTTAAATGCGCACTAATTCATAGCAAGGTAGGCGCTACATGCTTTAATTTTTCATTTCTTGACGATAGTCTTCTGAGGTTTTACTGCATTTTCACCTGAGTACGGTTCTGTTATTTGGACTTGTACATCAAGCAGTTTTTTATGTCCTAAGTGACATAGTGATGCCTTTGAGTACACTGTTTCGCATGAAGCAGCTAATTGGATGTTGAATTTCCACGTACCTATCAGGGAAGTAGAAAATGTTAAATTTTCATTTTGCCTTATGGAGTATGCAGATAATATAAACAAAGTATTGGTGTTTTGATGTCTTTCTGAAACTCCACAAATGTTGCAGATCATGGAAGCTCGCGAAGGCTCAACAAAGCGCTCTATATATTGAGAACCATTCTATACTAGTGTTTCCGTTAATATAACTTCAATTAATCCTTGTATTATAGTTTATCTAATTTTGTTGTTTATTTTTATCAATTCATTATATTATTGCTTGATATTGACTCAATATTTTTCCAGAGGAAAGGGATTTCTTCGTTTTAACAAATAAACATATCCTGTAGGCATGGTGTAGTCTGTTTGCATGCATAGGGTGTCGGACATTTCAGTCTTTTAGTCGCTTAGACCAAGAATGTTTTTGGCACGGACGCCAAGAATTTTGTTAAAATTTCCACTGTAATTCTTGCACAATTTCTACACAATAGTCTACGTACTAGGTGCAGGTTATGAAGTTTCCATGCCATGTGATAAGGAAAAGAGAACAAAAATCTCCTTTAGTCTAATATTCGCAAATGCAAAACCAGATTTATTTCGTGAAACAAAAAAGTAATTTATTTTTCCTCGTACTTCTCTTAAACACAGAATAGCTCTCTTAGTGAGCTTTTGTTACCGTTGTAATCTTGATTTCTTTGTATTTTTCATTACTTTATTCAATTCTGTATTGTGACAGAAAGTCATTGATAATTTCTTTTGCATTTCTTATCAACCAATTTGAATAAGATGGCCTATTTTTGTATAGCTGTCCTCTACTTTTTTCAAGTTTCTCTGTTTTTTGTTTGTAAGATTGCACAAAATAGATAAGCAGGACTTCGATCGTTTCTATACTTCACTTCTTTATTCTCATTAGAAAACTTTGTTTTCAACATAGTGTGCTGCATCATTCCCACCATCAATTCAGGCTTTACTTCAGTTTTGTCGACGATGGTTTCTCATATAGACTTGTTTCTCAGTTCAAACCTTCACTTTTTTATTTACCTAGTAGTAGTTATTGCTTCTACGTTACCTTATCACAAGCGTTTTGCCTTTTAGTCAGCAAGCGTCGTGGGAAATTCATTTCCTTCCTTCGGTACTTCTTCAGATCGAGGCCAAGCAAAGACGAGCTAATGCAGACTGGAATTTTGAGGTAATTGTATTATTACTTCTCCTATTGAACTCTTTATTACGATTGCAAACAATGTAGTTGATTGTCTTATATAATTCGGAATAATGCAATTCTGATAAGAGGATTTGATCTCCAAAAATCAAAAGTTGTGTCAGGATTGCACAGTGTGATAACGTAAACTATTTTACTATTGAATCCTGGCACAGCATAGTGTTGTTGTTGCTGTTGTTGAGTTATGTGGTCATTTCTTGCCATGGCCGTTGATTTCAGCAAAGCAGTTGAGAATCATCAAGACCCATACAGTTAATGTGAAATTGTGGTTGTAGGGTATTGGGGGCGAAGCCCTAGGAATATTTATTCTTAGATTCCCTTCAGTCCGTGGGAAATGCTAAGCTGTAGAATGATTTGGGTAATAGAAATTATTCCTTCAAAATTCTTGGCGATTGGTATAAGATACATTTCCCCTTGTGCAAATCGGTTGATATATTTACTTGGATTCTTTTTGATTTCATATAGGGAGCGCACCTTTGGGTGTGACCTAGGGGAACACCTGGCAGGCTCTGGAAGGGAAAGTAAGTACTTTTCATCATTACACTAACCTCGAAGCTCGGCACTTGTTGTGTGAGATATGGCGTAGTATAACTTGATGGTAGTTTGTTTCAACTTGAGAACTTGCATTCTTTGCTAGCAGAAGTCCTGGAGCCTTGTTTGACAGTTCTACATCAAAGTTCAACATAAGTATTTTTTACTAAACTGTGAAAGCTTAAAATACAGGGATTACTTTTCGTGAAATATTGAAGCAGGTGCTTTTTATTTGGGATGAGACTATCTCCTCATGTGTAGAGTGTTTGCAACATTTCCTGTGACACGTTTAAAAATTCATGCATACCTCCTTGCTTCTAACTATTTTCACCGTATGTAATGCATAATTTATGTCGATTTAAAAATGTATATGTTTGACGGATTTCATTTTAACGGATTGCATATTTTATCATCGGATGTTGGTCGTATCTACAGGACGAGAGACCGTTCATGCATTCAATTTTAATCGCGAAGCTCGGCCGGTTGTTAGTTGATAGACCTGCGCAGCTGATTTAGTTTTTCTCCTTCCAAGACGCGTGTAAATTCCCACAATTATACTTAAGTACTAACTGTCCGTAAATAATATGTTTGATTTTTCACGATTTTAAGCATTTTGTTTTTGTCTTGTTTCTTTTACGTCTCGTGCGTTTGCCATCAAGCTTTATCCTGGCATTTTAAAAACTTTGATCCGTGTTGTTGCCTAATCTAAACCCAGTGAACTCAAGTGATTGCACTATTTGAACGAATGAATTGGCTTCAGAAAAGCGACAATAGAAAGATAATTGTTTTCTATCCGTATTTATTCTACTTTGATTGCTGCAAAGTGTAGCAGTTGAAAAGTACGAAACACAGCAGTAGCTCACCGCACGTTACTTTTATTGTAAAACATAGCTCTATATAGATCAAAGCTCTTGTCGAAAGTTTATGCTTGCCAGCAGGTTTTGGACTCAAGTATAATTTTATCATTATTTTTAGCGAATTGCAAATTCTTTTGGGAATCAGAGCTAGACTATGCTTATCTTAGCTCGTCTTTTAGCCGTGCAAACTAGAGCAACGCCATACTAGCTACAATGTATTTATGCATGATGGATCATGGGGTCCATAATGGATATGGTATTTAGACACTCAGTTGTAACTGAAAGCCTTGAACAAAAGCACCATGTTAGGGAGTTTCGGATAAAAAGTTAACTGTTGAATAAAATCCGAGGTGCAAGCCTTGAAAATTTTCTTGAACAAGGGCTTTATGCTTACAGTTTTAAACGAGAATACAATAATTGTGTCACATGCAACCTTCTATTTTTAATGAATGAACTCTCGCTTTTTAGTCCCACTTGTTCTCGAAATGTGCACTTCTGTAATTGAAGAAAGTGGAATTGTAGATGGAATTTATAGGTTGTCTGGCATCACCTCAAACATGCAGAAATTGAGGTAATTTTACTATTCTTTTTGTGATATTCCACCTAAATTAAATTATGTTACCCAGCAGCTTAAAGGGTAAGATGAGAAAGCGAAGGAGCTTTTCATTGGACGTGAGTAGGTACTACATGTCAAAGTTGTACGAAAAGAGAAAGCATTGGTTCATTATGACGAAATTGCCTTTTCCATTTAGTTCTCAAGAGTATGCAATACGTATCCAAATGTGTATTTGCATCAACATGAAGGATGGCAATATAGTGCCCGATTGATTTTCCTTCACAATCTGATCTCTAAAGGAATATGTACTCAGGGGGCTTAGCCAAGGCATATTTTTGGAGGGAAGGCAACCCCAACTCTCCGAAAAAGAAAACCTCTCTTTCATTTTCATTTCATTTTATTTTAAATTCTTTGAACAGGGTAAAGTATACATCTAAAACTGATTTTTATACTGTCCTGTAAAGTAAAACGAGACTGATAAATATAATTACAATCATATAAAAAGAAGAATTACAACATGAACTACATGCAAAATAAATAAAAAGGAAAATTAAAAAGAAATTGTGTCTTACTGAGTTTGTATGTATTTTTGAATTGATTTTGAGTTTGCGCATTTTTGACCAAATTTGCCGACAAAGAAGACTTTCATCACGTTTTAATAGTAATATAACGTTGATTAGCACTATTGATTCAATTTGCTGAAAAACTAAATGTTGAGGGGGCTGCGGCACCCCCTCCCCGCGCCCCCTATGGCTACATTCCTGTTTGTACTGACTGAGGTGTTATGTCAAAAGGTATTATTTTTATTGGTAACTATTAATGGGGAGACACAAAAGGATTTTTAGAAGTATTTATTTAAAGGCCAACACGTGAGGAACCTTTAGTCAACTAATGGGACATTTAAGAAATCTAGTGGGAAATTTTGCTCTTGCTTTGCTTTTCACACGATAAGGCGTACAGTAAGGGCATTTTTGGTTAGAAAACGACTAATTAACGCTCCATTTTACCTCTTTGTATTCAAAGACTGGTTTTTAGATTGACTTTTAAAAGAAAGATGTGGATCCCGTTCCATGCGTAGATAGAAGAGTGACGTAGCATTGGGAAAGTTATGTTTGGGTTGTTGTAACTCGAGCGTTTTAAAACTGGTATTAAAAATCTGATTCAGTTGACATTCACTATGTGAACTGGCCACTATTTCCAACATTCGCAAACACAAACGGCTTGTCATTTCGACTTCCCGTTTTCTCAATGTTATCCCGACTGCTCGTTATCTCAACCATTCGCTGTTTTGAATAAATTCAGGGCTCGTACAGTCAGTAAAAATGAGGGAAAAATTCAACGTTTTAAGGAATGTTAAGCAAAATCTGGGAAAGTCATGGAACGTTTTTATAATCTGAAAAACCTATGCTTCCTGGCAAAATCAGGGAATTTTCGTTTATCTTGAAAATTTGTATATGGCAGTATTGATAATTTAGTTGAATAGTAAATAGGACGTAGAAAGATAAAGCTAAAAGTCTGTTAAAGTAATTTATTTTAAACACGCTTAGACAAAATGTTCCTTGACTAGGCATCATAAAGAGTTCGTAGATACGAAACATTTTTGATACTTATTTAGGGAAGAAATATAACATTTTAGAATGAGTCAGAGAGAAAAGTGTATATATGTTCACCGTATGAGTCGGGGAAAACTGTAGAAATTATGCAACAAATCAGGGAAACCTTTTTGCCACAAAAGCTGTTAACCCTGAGGTTCCAGTTTCTCTAGCGGATGTCAACTGTATGTTTTTTTCGTATAGGCTGGCATTTGACAACGAAGAGCCTCCAAATTTACAAGATACCAGATATTTGCATGATATTCATTGTATTTCGTCGCTTCTAAAGACGTATTTTAGGTAAGTAGAAAATAGTTAGAACGGTCTCTTATTCTTTACTTTCAATGCTTTTCCTTGCTCTTATTAGCCAAAGGAGATGGAATATTATATTAGGGAATTGTCATGCAGTATGAAACAGACAGGGGTGTGAGAAATTTTAAATGTCATTATGAATCTATGTAGACCAATTCAGGCAACAAGGATTCTTGGCCCCAATATACCTTGAAAAAGAACACCCTTTATTAACCAGCTGTATTGAATTATTGGCCCAACAGTTTCCCTCAAAAGTAACCCTGCTGAATTCATCCGCCCCAAATGCCCCGCGTTTTATGACATCTCCTTTACGCTTCACCAACCACGTTACATGATTTAATCTCGTATGAGAAAATCTTTATTTCATACATATGGTGCGTAATCCGAATTGTAGATTTTCACATGATTATCAACATCAGATTTTGGTATAATTTTTGTGATGTATCGTGCTTTGCTATCAAAATTTATTATGGTCTTTAAATTTTTTCAACTGTGTTTCTGCCAGTGATGTGAATTCCAAAACTACAAACTGTGAATACCAAACTTTACAATAATTGGACTGTGTAAGCATTATTGTGCTCCATCGCAGCTACTATAATTGCAATCGCATTGTTTGGTGGTGTTCATGTGATAATTGTTTTTAATCTTGTTGATATATTTTTCTAGAGAGTTACCAAATCCTTTGCTGACATACGAATTGTACGATAAGTTCATGGTAGGTTATGCTCTGGTTGGCTCTTTTTATTTAATTCTATCTTCATTTTATCTCTTCCTTCTTGACTAGATTTCCCGCCTTTAGATATAGTAAGAGCACTCTTTGTGGCTTGTATGCCTTTACATATGGCTTGTATGAATTTTCATCGAGATGAAAATGTTGAAAATCTAGATGAAAATGTTGACTTTATTTATCTTCACCCTAGTATTCAAGTTTGTACTCTCAGGTGCCAAAGAAACGTCCCCTCCCCGCTTATTAATTTTTCGATTTTTTTTCAACCCCCCGGACCTTATTAGGACCCCCCGTTTATAAATTTTAAGGAATTGTCTTTTTACAAACCCCTCATTTCATTTCCTTTCATTGTTAGTACTATTTATGCCCAATTTTCATGGCAAAATAGCGTACTACTGTATAAATTTTAGTTTTATGCTTTATGAAAGCCTTTTTTGTTCTTTCAGCCCTTGTATAATCATTTAGAGCCTTTTCTGAAATTCCACCCCCCGGGTATTTTAACCCCCCATTTATTAAATTTCGGAATTTTTTCCAACCCCCTGTTTATTAGGACCCCCGTTTATTTGGCACTTGAGAGTATGCCTTTCTGGTAGATAACCTTTGTAGTATAGAGCTAACCTCCAGCCCTATGGTACTAGGTCCCAGCCATCTAGAGGTTCGGGGTTTAGAAAGCGTATAGCTGTAAGCACAACAACTGTGGCTTAAATCTTTGTTCATATATCAATGATACAGCATTGTAACTTGGAAGGAAAAAGATTCGGAAATCTGTTTTTGATTGCTAGTGAAAATATTCACTCATAGCAGCTGGTGAACAGTGTTTCTACAAGCACTCTTTTATCAATGTTTCGAATGATTCTCGCAAACTACGTTTTGCGAGTAGTCTAAGTTCTCTTTGTAAAATTCATGAGGAGTGTTAACTTAGAGCAGTGCTCCTCAATTATTATTTGCAAAAGCCCCCTCACGGGAAGAGAAAATATTTCACGCCTCCCAATGACTATAAATAAAATCAATATCTATAAAATTTAATAATAAGTGCACCTATTCCCTGCAGTCGTACGCACCCCCCAAAAGGAGCCCTGCCAAAGGGAACGCTCCACACTTTGAGAAACGTTGCCTTAGAGGCTGTGTGCATATTATCGACAGTCCCAACAGAGAAATCAAAACCCCTGTTTGTCTTTATTTTAGGCTGCAATCCGCAAGAATGATGACACGGAGCGTACAGTTGCTTTCCATCATGCAATACAAAGGCTTCCTCCACCACATTACAGGTTTGTAACTGGCCATTTATTCCTTTTAGTGTTTAACCATCTTTGAAAAATACAATGAAGTAAGGAAAAGGTCGTAGCTAACAACGGGTACTAGCGCGAAATATTCGTGATGCGTATATCAAGTACTCTAGAGTACCAAATAATCAGGGAGGGGTGGGAATAATCAGGGGGATGGAAAAATTTTTGAAAACTAATAAAAGGGGTGGGGCTTGGAATGAAGGGGATGGAAAATGGATGGGGATAGAAAATAGAAAACACAGATTGTTAAAGTAGACATTTCAAATGAACACACCTATTTGTATGCAATTAGATTTTTTGCACCTTGTTCCTTGTACTTCTGTATGCGCTGTTTCTCTAAGAACTGATTTCAGACTCTCTGAATTTAATAAAGGGGGTTGGAATAGCGCTGGGGATTAGAACAAATTCGAAAAATTAATTATCGCTCGGGGAGGATTATTCGATACTCTAGAGTAAAAGACCATTCACTGGCAAAGAAGCAATACGTTTAAAACATTGTTTAAAGGTTTGAAATCACTATTTTCGTTATACTTTATTCAATCAGTTGAATATGGTACAAAATTAGCTTTCCGGTATGGCTGTGAAGGCGGTGTGCAGTCCACGGCCCAAAAGATATGCGATCGCAGGTGCCCATGCAGCTGCCAGTGTACATTCTTTTGCATAAATTTCGCTTCTAATTGGCTTATTAATTTCCTCGGTGATGATTGAAATAGTGAAATATTTTTATGATATATTCTAGAACGCTGGAGTTTTTATTACGTCATCTGGAGAAATGTGCATCCTACAGCCACATGACAAATATGAATGAAAAAAATTTGGCTATCGTATGGGCACCCAATTTATTGAGGTATGCTGAATTTCAATATATAGTGAATCCCTACAACTACGATGATGTTGATGATGATGATTAATTGGTACAGACATTAATTTTCTTAGAGGATAACAAAAATAATTCAGTTATTTATACTTGTGATTAAGGCTTTAGGATTTACTCAGCACTTTTGAGGTTTATAATAGTCTAAATAAATAACAATTAAAGAGTAGAGAAATCACTTTTGCAATAGTAAAGCTCTTTGAAACAATTTCATGCATCACAGTAAGCCGCCATTGCCGCCATTTTGTATTTAAATACATTTTTTAAATGAGAAAATCATCATTTTGCCTGAGTTTCAATTTTCTTAACTTTCCCTGAAATTTTGCCTGAGATCTTCTTAACTTTTTCTTGAATTTTACTGAAGTAAACTAGCTCAAATGGTTTACACGTTGAATTTGAATTCCATCATTAAAATTTTGAATGCAACAACGACAAAATATCGATTTTCGGCCAATAGCAACACTAAATTTTGGAAATTGAACCTCGTGATTTTCTTAACATTTTCTTAAGATTTTGACGATTTGAGCCCCATTTTCCTATAAACCTTTTTCTTATAAAAAAACGTATAGTTTTTATCAGTAGTAAGATTTTGGAATGTTATCTTGCTCTATGAGCTTAGAGACTTTGTTGTCATTTTCTTTAAAGACCAAATGTTAAAGAACCTGGTGGGGCAGCTTTGCTGGACATAAGAAATCAAGCAATCATAATTGAATATCTCCTGAAGAACGTCGGTATATTTTTTGATAAGAATTTAGCATCAGCTGCCATCGCTTTCTACCCTGAAACAGAGGAAATCCCAGTGTCAACTGGTGATTCAGGTATAAAATGTTGATTTTTATATGCATCAGGAATTTCATTATGATTTACATAGGGTTGCTAGTCTTTTTGAGGATTGCAAGCAAATCCAACCAAATTGGCGGCTTGGCCTGTTTTCTGTTGTTAAATGTACGTGTATGAAGCGAAGCTGTAATGAATGGAAAGAAAAGAAGGAAGTGAACGTTAAGATCCAGTTTGCACGAGAGACTACGGAGCGGTTCCGTTTGGAACGGAGGCGTTCCATATTTTTCTTGTAAACGCGAAACGGTTCCAAATGCTTCTGGAGGTGGTAGCAGTCAGCACCAAAACAAGATGAGCCTTATTTCATATAATAGAGTATGGCTTTTGAGCCACAAACACAGCCACATCCTAAATTCAAGGTTGCAGAAATTTAATGCTCAAGTTTCCTCTTGCAGGTTCGGGCAGCAAAGATTTTGTTTTGGATCGCACAAGTCTAGAGAAGATAGGGAGCTCGCCACCCAAGTTGATATCCCTGACAGAAGCCAGAACGAGGCTGAAAGAAAACAACAGGATTTGCCAGCTGGAGAAAGCTTCTAGTCCTGGTAATTTTCGCCTTTTTTCTCTGTTAGTTAGTTTATCTTATGACGAAGTTTCCTGGTTCTCTCATACAGGGTTCATACGGAACCTAGAAAACCTGGAAAATGCGAAACAACTGCATTTTCATCATGCATTCACATTATACCTTAGACTTATCACATTTTAGCAGCAAATTTTCTTTTTTTTACATGCCAATATTATCTACACTGTTTTCGGCCTTTGTCTACTGAAATCATCAGGATTTTTAGAGAGGCAATGGCCCAAGAAAAGCTCTATACTATTATGTAGGCCGTCGTTATAGACCACAAGCAAAACTTCAAACCAACCATTTCTGGCAAGTGTTGATTGCCAGAGTATTTTTCTTTTTGAAATTTGCCTATTAAATCAATCTGCAGCTGCCCTTTTTATTATTTCTCAGTTGCCCCCCTGTCTTGACTCTGATAGATTTGTCAGAAAGTATGAGTTTGATAACCTCATTATCTTGCTCACAGTGCTCGATTATCTAGATTTTTAGCCACATAAGACTTCGGCTAGAAGAAGGAAAATTTTCTGTATTACCAGTTCAGCCCGCTTGCCTGACACCCGTGTATGCATAGTAGATACTCTTTTGTGCTTAATTGTAGGGGGGTCATGTTGCACTGTTTGAAATTTTTCACCCCTCATAGCAATGTATAATGACCTCAACCCCCATTTTAGCAAAATTTGGGGATCATCACTATCAGCAAAATATTCACGGTCGTTTTCATCCCATTATTCATGAGTCAACTCTCCATCAAGCACTCCACAACCCTTGTCAGGTGGAACATTGTCTATCACTCCATCCAATTTTCGCTCAACACCATCCGGTGGGGTCATTACCCCTTCTACTTCCTTCAGGGTTGTTGCAATTTTCCCGGTAGGTCATTTTATTAACACCCCTCCACTTTTTGAAACTCTAGAAAAATATCCACCCCCTGCTAATTCCACCCCCAACAATTAAGCACACAAAAGTATATGACGTAGAGTCACAAGACGTTTGAAGCAATTTCTGTTACAGAAACAGTTATATGTGGTATCCGTAGCTGTAATGGCAAAATCGTAGAATTTATGACATTTACGATAGAGTAACAATACTCAGTTGCTAAGCCATCGCCTATCCTATGATGTTAGCTTTATGTCGAATGTTGAAGAAAATTTAACCAGAACTGTGATTTTAGACAAGAAGCATTGTTGGTATTATTTGACCATGTTCGTCGAGCAGACTTTGAATTGTGCATCGTTGAATGGCCTAGCCCAATACGCTGACTGGATCGCCTTTATATGAAAAGACCAATATCTATTTAGTTTTCTGTGACGTATTAGCTTGGAAGCATAATAACTCCAATCTGTGTTGTTACGATGTGTTTAGAAAGCGTTGAGTGAGTGACTAGAACCGAAAATTTTTGGTTTCTAGCAGTTATCTAGATGCTTAGGTTTAAACAAAGTACTTCTAAGATGGCGCGATATGCCATGGAGCTCATTGCTGTGGGCTATCGTTTCTAATGCAAATGGCTATCGTTTCTATACACCAGAAACTGACCTGAGTTGCAATAAACTAAATAATAAAACAAAAATTAGTGCTAAATTAAAAAATTTAGCGTTCAGTAGAAATACTTGTGGATTATCTACTCAATAATTCATTTAATTTGAATTTATAATACAACGTAAGCAATTGCTTTTAGAGCATTTGTGGAGCAGCTATTTCCACGTTGAATAATTAATCAGAATTTTTACCACTCAAAGTGATGTATTCATTTTGTTTTTAATAACTTATATCTCGACACGACGTCACCGAAAACATCGATTTTTGAGAAGGTTATGTCAAGGCCTAATCTTATAAAACAGCCTCAAAATAATACAAACTTCGCTTGTTGTTTGTAACCATTGTTGTTGATGCTACATTCCATACTCTCAAGTGCCAAATAAACGGGGGGTCCTAATAAACGGGGTCGGAAAAAATTCTAAAATTTAATAAACGGGGGGTCGGAATTTGAGAAATGGTTTTAAATGATTAGAAAACGATGGAAAGAACAAAAACAGGTTATCATAAAGCATAGAGCTAAAATATATACAGAACCACTCTATTTTACCTTGAATATCGGGTGTGAATAGTACTAACAATGAAAGGGAATGAAAAGAGGAGTTCGTAAAAAGTAAATTTCCTTAAAAGTAATAAACAAAGGGGTCCTGATAAGTTCCGGAGGGTTGGAAAATAATCGAAAAATTAGTAAGTGGGGGCAGGACGTTTATGTGGCACCTGAGAGTAGCCATTGCAACATTTTCCATTGCTTTCCAGATTTGTATTGCAACGTCCTTGTATCAATTTTTCTATGCATTTAAAAAGTATAGTATAACCAACACTTAGAAAGACCTTATGAGCCATGTAGCAGTGGAAAATTTATCATAGCAACACAATATGAAACACATAGCAAGCTTAATGGCGGTATTTAGGGTACTATTTTGTGAACATATTTCCCATTTCTGTTTACATTTGTATTATTTAGTCCAATGTAATTTCTTCTTTTCAGTTGAGAGACCTCGTCGGAAATCCAGGCCTCCGTCTAATCCTACGATACCAGCTTCAATTCCAATATCACCTGGACCAAGCCTTCTTTCGCTAGAGGAGGCACAAGCACGAAGTAGAGGTAAGGGAGGATCGATGTTACGCAGAGGTTCTTTGGATTTCAATCAAATAGAATGCAGGCCAAATAAGGAGAATTTCGCAGAACTAACACCAAAGAAGCGTAGTTGGAAGGGCTTGTTTTCTCGTAACAAAAGTATTAGCAATGAGCTATGTACATATAGTGATGAAAAGAAAACAATGTCGATATCAACATTTAAGCGTCGAGTAAGTTATGATGTTGGGCATACTTCAGGTCTATCAACACCTCGTTCTCAAAGCAGTTTTAACCTTAGAGAACTTGGTCCTAACGAAATAAATGGACGCCCAGCCTCGGTAAAGAAGGGAAGAAAAAAGAAGCTTGAGATTTCATCCCCTCTTGGGATCAGAACTTCCAGTTTTGTAAGCTACATTGGTGGTATGAGTCAACTTGAGCGAACAAGTACGGCACCGGAGATAGACTTACGCCAGGCGGCAAGAGCGGCAAGATCGAAAAGCGCATTCGGGAAGACTTTGAATGATACTGTTGATGCAGGTGGTAGTGCAAAAGATAATGGTCTGGACAAAAAGAGAGAAGCTGAATATATATCGACATTAGAAGTTATAAATGATGTAAGTATTGATGAGACAGGGTCCATTAATGCTGATGATAGTGTTCCATCTAGTGATTCGAATGAGGGCAAAAGTCTTAAAGAGGCTACCTGTGAACTTGATAAACATGTAAGCAAAAACGATTTCATTGAGCTTAATAAACTTATCGTTGACTGCTCAGATGTTGACAACGGCAGCAGGAGAGAAAGCAATAGCGCTTCCCCAGTAGATGAAAAGTCTCTCCGGAATTCAATGTGGATAGAGAAATATGATGAGATTGCGCGGTCGTGTTCAAGTGCAGCCCCTTCAACCGCCATAGATGGCGAGTCCCTTGAGAGGAAGCCTTTGTCTTCTACTGATACGCGACCGGGCTCCTCGCAGTCTTATGTATCTACCGTCAGTATCTCACCTCGACACCGTTCTACTTCTGAGATTCGGGACTCAATCCTGAGCCGCGGCAGTCGTGAGCTGCAGTCGAGTTATGTTCGGAATGTCTCAAAGTACACCGAAAAACGGTCACAGTCAGTAGATCTGTCGAATATTAGGCAAAGGTACGGTAAGACCAGTTCGTGTACATCCGATGATGAGATTCCAAACTCAAATGACACTGGCGGGGTTCTTACGATCGACTGGGTGCCTGTAATGCAACGCTCTTTGACTACTGCTGACGATTTTAAGAACGGTGTTGGGGTACACTGCCCCATTGAAAGATGTTGCTCCACTGGTTGCTATGACAGAGACAGGCTATCACAAAGACAGTTGACCAGCAGACCATTTTCAAGTTATGATAACCATCCACTGCCCCAGAATGATGATACAGGGAAGTTAACAGATCGCAAAACTAAAAATCGTCCATCAATGTATGACAATTTGTTGTTAATAGATTAGATACATTTTATGCTACAGAGACCATTTATTGATATTGTTTTCATAAGAAAATTTAGTTCTAGCTGAAATTGGTTGCGTTTTTCATTGATTTAAAAACAAGAAAGCAATTTCGAATAAGAAAGTTCAAATATTGCTTCATTCTAAATAAAGCTTTAAGGACAGATAAATGTTTAGTATAGAGAAGCTTCATGCTTGTACGGTGAATTTTTTGAAAGCATTGTATTTTGAAATAGCGGATGCATCACAGAGAGGCCTGTGCAGCCAACTAATGAAGAAAGAATGAACAAAATGGAAGAGAAGGAACCTTAGAAACATTGCCCTTCGAGTATAACAACTGGTACATTGACGTGCATTTGTTCAACTGACTAAGGTTCCTTTCTTACAGGTTGATGATTACACGATTTTCTTATAAGAAATATGTCTATACGAAACAAGAGTGAAATTATTCAAAAATTAAGAAGCAGTTGAGAAATGCCAGCAGGCTAAGTTTCAAATACACGTATTTTTTGTAAGAAAAAAGTTTATTAGAAAATGAGCTCAAATGGTCAAAATCTTAAGAAAATCGTAAGAAAATCACGAGGCTCAATTTCCACAATTTAGTGTTTTTATTGACCAAAAATCGATATTTCGTCGTTATTGCATTCAAAATGTTAAAGATGGAATTCAAATTCAAATATACAATATTAATAACGAAATTGCAAACCATTTTGGCCAGTTTATTTCTTGTAAAAGTTAAGAGAAATTTAAGAAAATCTCAGGCTCAATTCCGGAAAAGTTAAGAAAAATCGAGGCACAGGCAAAATTATGGTTTTCTTATGAAAAAAAGTGTGTAGTAGCTTAAAAGAACTGTTTTTACAAGAAAAGTTTTGATCAAGTAGAAAGAAATAGAAGCAACATCGATTACATTCCTAACGAAACCTGAATATCTTTTTCCTTGCATGACAGTTGCGATGTGATATCAAAATATTAAGAAACATCCTGGTTGAAGCCTGAAATGTGTATAAACACATAAGTACGTGTAAATGTGTAAGAAAAAATGTGCTAAACATTAATTGTATCATCTATATCTGCAAAGCATCAATAATACACGAGTAAATTATTGTATTCTTAATTAATTGATATTTGAATTGATAGCAGATGCTTTTAGTGTGAACTCTAGTTTTCCCTTAGCAGTTTCATAGTCCACTATCGGTCACTACTTCTGTTCTTCCTTACGTAGTCTCGGGTGCCTAATAACGCTCCCTCCACGCTTATTACTTTTCGATTTTTTCCAACCCCCGGGACTTATTAGGATCCTCCGTATTTTACTTTTAAAGAACTTTACCTTTTGCGAATCTCTCCCCCCTATTTTATTTCCTCTCATTGTTAGTACTATTTTCGCCAAATTTTTAAAGGAAAATAACTTGCTTATCTACATATTTCAGTTTATGGTTCATGACATCCTGTTTTTGTTCTTTCCACCTCTTTATAATCATTATAAACCGTTTCTCGTATTTCTACCCCCTCTCCGTTTATTTTATCCCTTGTTTATTAAATTTCGGAATCTCTTCTGACCCCCTGTTTATTGGGAGCCCCCCTTTTATTTGGCACTTGAGAGTAGGTGTTTACCATACTCTATTTGCCTCTGACATAGAGAAAATCATAAAAAACTAATGGATGCCGAGTACTGATTACTTAAATGCCTTAGCGTGTGTATTTCTATTTCAATTTAAATTACACATTTTCGAATCCGAATTGATTATTGTGAAAGCCCGAACAACTTGAATCTTGTTTATGATATTCTCCGGCACTAATGTACAGTCGCCATTAGTCAAGGGTGTTTTGCATTTTTTGTCGTAAGCATCTTATCTTCGCGAGTGGGGGTGTATAGTCGTATGATGTTAAATTGTGGGTATTTCGACGTGATATCGCGTTGAGAGCTTGGTGTTAAGATATAGTTGCTCTTTTCCCGACAGCTGCAACAGCAGCATGTGGGATTAGCTTGTTCGAAGATATGTGAGAAGTTCATTTCTATCTATCTAAGGAATCTTTTCTTCTGTTGCTAGTTTTTGACGTTTTATCGTTCCCGTTTATGATAGCTTTTCAACTTTAGATTAATTTGTTGAAAAGCTAGTTTATGGAATCCTAGCAATACGTTGATATCATAGCTTACATCCACTTAGAGATGAGTGTAGATATCATAGTCTGTGCTACCAGGCACAGAAGGGTTTTGTTACTATGATTTTCTACGTTTTCACTTGTCCTTTTCTATGTGTATTGGAGCAAGCCACCTTACTCCTAATATCTAGCTTCTTAGTCTGAGTATTCGACGAAAAATTTGAATTAGCACTTAAGAGGTTCTGTGTCTCAAGTGAGAAGCAGTCATTTTTTCAGTTTCTATGAATTCTATAACCTGTTTTGGGATGGAGATAGATTTTTCCTAAGTTCATCACAGAACTGTTTCCTCTAGTCCTTCAGGTATAGCCAAATTCAGTTTGAGCTGCGGTGTTTACTGCATGCAAAGTCTTTCTACTAGGGGCAAAAAAGTTAATGCTTTAGGGTCTTCCGTATATCTATCATGAGGATTATTGGCATGTTGTAGTCTGACTCTTGCTTGTAGCACGTGAGAATATTGGAAAACGAACTGCTGGAGAGCTAAAGCAGATGGTAACTTGAAGTGAATTCTTGGTACAAGGTTGCGACCATTTCATATGTAAGACCCTAAACAGTGTCGGTGTCATCGTATGATAATCTACTGTTGCTTTATTCACAAGCAGGATTGTTTGATTACTTGATATCATTTTTCGTCAGAATCTCCAGCTAAATCTGCATAGACATGTCTCATGATCAACTGAATAACTGCTCACTAGTTTAAACAAGACACTAATTCTTGTCGTTACTAACTTCTGCCACCTTGTGCAACTAGCAAGGGTTGAATGAACAGGTGTAGAGAGGGAACCCCCTCCTCACGCAGATATTGGTGCTTCTAGTTTTTTGCCACAGAGATTATCATACCCTTTAAGTGCCAATAGTGAGCGGTGTCAAAGAATTTGACAGGTAAAACCTATCGTATTGGTTTAAGAAGTTAAAAAAAGGTCTTGGATATTATGAAAGTTCCAACAGTGCATAGAAATTTAGGTGCCGACTGGGGGCCAGTAAATTCGTGGAGGGTTACAGCCCCCAAGCCCCACGGTAGTACAATCCCTGGACAAAGCCACTATTATGCTGTAATTCTGAGTAAGAGAAGCATAGTTTTGCCCGGTTCCCATTAATGCTGTTATTGGTCCTTTTAGCTACTCTATACTTGTCCTGATCGCAGTTTCTTGCTATCATTTTCTACGGTTGTCATAGTCGAGAATGCAGTTTATGCTTCTAGATGCTGTTGAGAATAGCTGAAATAGTCGATCCTGTACTCAGGCCATTAAGAAGAAGAGAGAGCTTCATATTGAATATATTTTGCATTCTTTGCTTTGAATCTAGAAGTTATTGAAAAGCAAGGTGATTGTTGAAGTAAGTGATGTGTTGAAAAGATCATTTGGGGGTGCAAAGGAACACTGCTAATCATTTGAAATAAATTCGCGTATATTAGAAAGTTAAGCAATTTTCTCGTTTCCTTTCGTTGAACCGAGACTTTTAATAATTTATGAAATCAATCGATAACAATAAACTTCTTTATCAGCCAACCTGTTTCAATCAAGCTGTTTTTTTTGCAAAATGCATCTCTGATGTATGTTATTGTTTGGTGTAGAGCAAATAAAGAGTAAAGGACGTTTCTTATTGAAGAGTATTTGAAGAGTGTCTTCGCAAACATGTCATGAGAAGTCAATTTCAGTGCAAGAAGGTACTGCTTATCACCTGAGAATTTCGGTGAGAATCTAAATATTCACATCGTACCAAAGTGTGTACAGTAGTAGTTGCTGTACATACTTCCAATGAGCCTAAGTGTGTCAAACGGCGTAAAGTTATCTGTCCTTTGATTTTGAATGTCGCGATGTATTTTACTCCTTTATATTTTTGTACATGACGGTATATCATATCCAAATACCATAAAAAACAAAGTCTTTTCGGTGCTTTTGTTATGTACTTTCAGTGTATGATCTATCCTGCGTCTCACTGCCCTCCAATATAATTTTTTAGTTAGTGAACAATTAGTTGTACAGTTGAGAAACTGTTGATATTCTACAATTTGTCTCCTATAACGATGTGAGTTCTGTACCCGCAAAAGCTATACTAACAGTTTTCTTCGACCACAATTAATGGTGTTAATAGGCCACCAGCTGGTAACTTTTGGGCAAGTGTTAGCTTGTTCGAAATTTCAAGCCATCACTTTGGTAGAGTAATGAAATGTGCTCATTTTTCCTACTTACCTATAGTTAAATATAGCAACAGGAAAGATGTCTGACTTACATGCATTCGTTTACAGATAGTTGGTAGCAAAACCACAGATTATCGCAAACACAGTATGAAACTTAGAGTTGTGGTGGTTATAATTCTCCTGTAAAATATTTTTTACAGTTTAGGCCGAATTTCTGCATGGATTTGCACTTCTGTTTGTCATGTTGTCAAAGTAGCAATCTATCTATTTTCTATGGCTAAACCATGTTATAAATATATTTCTACGCTGAATTTGGCATTATAAACATTGCTTCACCATGAAACCTCTATCAAGTCTTGTTTTTTAAGTGTTTGCACACTTAAGCAACTCGTTTTTCCACTTAGCTATTTATTTGAGGTTGGCTATACCTCAATGAAAGTCAGTAATAGTTGCAAGAAACGGGGTGACAGCTTTTAGCAGCACATTAAAGTGATATAGTTAATTTTTTGAAAGTAGGTACTTATCTTTGAGAATCTTAGTACTTCAGCTTGACCGTTTGTTGTGTAAAGAGGACTTTTATCACAGTTTAGAATTGTTGCTAATAATCTCTATGTTGAGATGAAGAGTGAAAGAAATTTCGTACTTTCATAATCAAAGAAAATGGTGGTGGCATTTTTATTTAGATAACGTAATTTCAAGATATGAAAATATGCAATGTATATTGAGCATAGTATATTGAGAATATGGACTGAGAAACCCTCTTTGTCAGCTGCCAAGAATGAGAATTTTGCAACATTTTGATACGAGAAACTGAAAAGTACTTGAATTTAAGAATAGTTTAAGAATAGTGCAAAGCTCAAGCTTGGTACTACAGTGCTTTCAGATTAGATTCCAGTTATAATTCAGGTTAACTTTTGCATTATCAATACAAACTTTTATTATCTTCTACTCTTGCTTCCCTTTATAAAGAGGAAAACGTCATCAGAGATTTTGATATCTGGCAAAATCAAACCTCTGGTACTTAAGAATACTGTAGGAATAATTCTTAGGCCGAAAATCAGAAACATTTAAGAAGATTGAAGTTCAGGATAAAATTAAGCAAGCTTATACCAAAGAGTGTACCATTGTTGTATCTCTTTTTGCCGTCGTACTTATACTCAAATGTATCATTGTTGTATGGTGAAAAACTGTTTTCATATAGAGATATCATCAGAAAAAGATATTATCACCTTCAGCAGAGCAACGCCATTATTACATATCAATACAATCATTTCAGCATACAATCATTGCTCAAAAACTCGAAGATTGACCTGGTCACTGTCAATCTTGGAATTGGTCAGCAATGATTGTGTGCTGAAGTGATTGTATTGATTTGCAGTAATGGCGTTGCTCTGCTGAAGGCGATAATATGTTTTTCTGATGATATCTCTTGTGTTGCTATGGCAGAAAGTAGTCACTGCATTGTTTTTGTGTCAGGACAGCTGAGTTAATTGCAGCATATATCACTTCCCTTTTTGTTATCAAATATTGATGGTTAGATTGCTACTTTATGACTTTTTACATTTGTCTTCTTACATCTCGTATTTTTCAGTCTGGCTAATAACCATAATGTACTACCCTAAATCATCCTTCAGAAGAAGCTACAACTTTGAAAAGCAGAGCAGTACAAACGTCAAGAAGCAAAATGAGCATGCAAAAGTCCTGTTACCCCCATCATGGAGTGGCCTCATAACCGTTGCAGAACCTTCCGAGGCACAATCAAGACGGCAGAGCAACTTTTCCTTGGGGTTACTGAATATAAACGCTCATCCACACTTTCGAGGAGTCATTTTTCGTAACGCCAACCCAATTCAAGATATTAGACCTCATAAGTCGTATAGTACAAATACAGATGCTTTGAAGAGTCTGAAAAGCCTTGATAATCGATTGCAGAGAGAATTTCACAGTAGCTTTCTTCCAGAAAAACTAGGTGAGAGCTTTGATGAGTACGATGATTATGACAGCCGTTCGAATGTAGATGATTCGAAAGTTTCCATGGCAAAAGCTCCGCAGTATGGGAGAGATGCCTTGCAGAGTAGAAACATTGTTCGAGAATTTGATGTAACAAGAATTTCTCCAAGAAATAGCGAAGGAATGGATGAATCTCCCGTTACGTATAGTGGCCTTCGAAGAGAATCATCATTATCAACAATATCCTCATTTAAATTGAATTTAGAAGGATTAGATTCATCGCATAACCAATTCTGGAAGTCACCCTCGTATCAGAGCACTCAAAGTATCTACTCGGATCGCTCGGATGTGCGGTCGCTGATTTCAAGCACCGGTTCATTGATGTTTACATCGGATCAGAGTCGAAAAGAAGCCTACGATGCAATAAAGTCACCCAGATTCGCTGAAGAGCAGCTTGCTGAAGTATCGAAACTCGTACGACAGGTTTGCGATTTTGATGGTAAAAGAAGAAATAAGAGGTTCGAAAGCGATCTTCTCAGACTTTGTGACGTAATCAATGCCGTTTTGCAAAATATTCCGCCTAACATTTTACCCTTCAGAGTTAAGAAGTTTACAAAAGACTGCACATTTGAAACCACTGGAGCTTTTTCTTATGATTTCTATCTAGAAGCAGAGATTACCAATGACGACTTTGAGGTCGTATTTCGACAGGGGAATTCTAACATGGCTGATATATTCCTAACCGGAAGCAACCCAACTCTTGAGCTTTTTTGTGTCGAAAATGAACTCGTGTATAGACGAAAGCAGCTATCACCTTGCAAATTAATGATTATTTTTGCTCATATCATAAGTGCCAGAGTAAAAGATAGAGATTTTGAATTTCCGCATAATGCCAGCGTTTGTTATGAGAATATTACAGATAAAGATATTCAAATCGGTGTTACATTCCCCGAGACTTATGCTCGCTTTGTTGTGAATTTCGTTCTTGCTATAGATGTTGAGGACTTTCCAATGGGTACAGCGTTTAAGAAGAGCAGACAATGGCCTAGCGCCACAGTAAAACAACAGGTACAGAGAAAAGGTGTTCACTTGACTTCAAAATTCAACGACAGTCATCTTCACTCATGGACTGTGACATTCCTGAAGTCACGTCGGACCTTATTACAGCTGACAGATGAAACGGGAAATAAGCTACGGCTTCTACTAGCACTACAGTGCTTGAGAGAAACAAGACTATCAGCTCCTGATGTGCTTTTACCTGCACATTTTGCTACCATACTCTTCTGGGCAAATATAAAATATCCCACCCCAATGGACTGGTCATCGTTGAAACTTGGAAAGCGATTCATTGATCTTGTTGTGGCACTCAGGAGATGTCTATGGAAGCGTGAATGCCTAGATTTCTTTGTTCCAAATTTGAATATGCTTGAAAAGTGGGGTATGGAGGATTGCCGTGCTTTGTCACTAAAGCTTGATCTGCTCATTAAAGACCCGGTTAGTTATTTGAAAGAAAAACTGGTATAAATGCTAACTTAAGGCTCACTTGCTTGTGCAATTTTTGAAAGTAAAAATATAGTACTTTCAGCAATGACGGTAGCTCCCTCTATAACTCATTGATATGTAGAATTTTGGTGTATTTCCTGTACTTTTTCTTGCAATGAAGTTTTTGTCTTACTTGTAATGATGATGTGGTAAATGCTGGTGATGTGGCATTGGACAAGATGTGTTAAAGGTGTCAATAGGTGAACTTATATCACGAAGAAAATCCTCCAGGTGATTGCTGAAAAATATGACATATAACGCAAGAGGCTAATTGTTCCCTTTTGTTTTGTATTTGTATAGAAAGAATTTAACGATGTTTTATGCAAAAGAAAGCGAAAGTCGACATCATTTTAGAGGATTACCAAATTATTTAATCGATAGCACACATGTCTACCACATAGAGAAAATTAAAGCAGTTATTTTGAAAAGCTAACACATCCTGTATATAATTTAGAACATTCAACGTTTACTCATCTGAATACTATGGTGAATTATATGAAGTCAACATGAATTTCAATCATCGTTATTTCCTAAAGTTCAGAAAAACGTTAGCCTTCACACTTGCTAGTATGATGACGACGACCGATAACTCATTAGCAGAAAAAATTGGCATTTCGGACAAAGAGTTTTACAATTCCCTGTCTTATTTCAGCAAATTTACGTCAAATCATCTGTCGAAGACTTGCAACAAAAGCTCCCTAAATTGTTGTCTGATGTTCTTTCTAATCTAGAATGCGCATTGTTATGAAAACGAGATAATTGCTACTTCTATCTCTTACAGCTAGTTGAATAACAGATTTTGTTAGTACCAGTGAAATGTTTTCATGGAATTGAAATATTATCTTTGCTAGCTAATGCTTTGCAGAGTGCTGTAGGAGATAGGATATCTTTTGTACTGTTGTCACAAACTAGTTTTGCTTACTAGATAGTTTAAAAAGAAAAACGCTGGGCAGACACACAACATGTTACTTCTATCTCATGGATCCTAGCACACACACGTCTAAAAAACATCCACTTATCTCCCAGCACGCCTGCTATTTCTTGACCTCTGTGCTGGGAGAACGAAAGTGTCCATAAAAATTATAAGAGCAAAAAAATCTACTATATACATCACACTGGCTAATGCGCATGTCCGAAAGGTTTCCGCAGAGCAATCCTTTTTTTCGACCAGCTTTTGAACTCAAAAGATCGTCTTTATTATTAAATTTTCCACCGTTTGCACGAGATGTATTGTTCCTATTCGAGATGTTTCAACTACAATTAGCGTGGCTTCTTTTTAGTCATTACTCTACAGCATTCATTTGTATCATATTTTCATGGAGAATGTCTTTTGATGTTTAATGTACTTTGTGTTAAATTCTTGCAGCACGATGTCAGCTCCTCCCTAATGTGTGGTCTGTTGCAAGTTACGTTAGATAACATTGCATACTCAAGCATGCCACAAATATTACTAATAGTTACTTTCTATATTCTTTCCACCTTCTTTCCATCCAATTACAGCCTTTTCCACGATTTTTCCTACTTTCTTTTCCCTTTGTTGCTACACTTCGCATTTGCCAACAGCATAGTATTTCGTATTTTGGTGCTTCTGGGTGCCTGCCATTTTTCAGGCCCACATTAGTATGATACTTGTTTTGCAGTAAAGCATCAGATAATAAACAGAACGACCATACGTGCAATGAGAATAGTTTACAATAGTGATAACGAAAAGGCGCTTAATGCACTATTGCAAAGAGATGGAGCTTTGGCAATTCACAAGAAACAGTTGTAAAAACTAATGGTAGAAATATATAAGACAATTAACGACTTGAATCTTCCATATATGTGGGATCTAAATATGATTGTAGAATTAAGATACTCTGCGAGCTTCTACCAGCCAGATCACAGAGGTTTGATCCAAATTCATTGAAATTTAAAGGCAGTGTGCTCTGGAATAATCTAGGTGATGAAATTAAAACTGCTAAGAGCGTAGCCATATTCAAGCAAAAAATCAAATCCTGGAATGGCACTCATTGCACGTACATCTGCAGATAATAGTTACTAGTTGTTGGTATACTTATTTTAATTTACCTCACTTCTTTTCTTGTAAATTAAGTTGTTGATTTGTTTTTAGTGTTCTGATACGTTGGTTTTAATCAGTTTATATAACTATTTTAGTCTATACTAACAATAAATAAGTTTATGAAGTGAAATATAAAACTTCTTTCCTATGTGTTTCTTTTCTGCATGCTCTGTTTTTGTCGAATCATGTGCGCTTTTTCAGCGTGTTGAATGCGACCTATTCAAGCTGTTCTTGATTATTGCAATCAATTCAACGGTGGCATCCTGTCACAGAACATGCCTTGGTGGTAAATCTTCTCAACGGGTGTGTCTTTAAAGCCAATGTAAGCCAGGGACGTATCTTCAATGAATGTTTTTGGAGGGGTACCAGAGGTTGTACTGCGAAGAGTTTTTGTCTGTGATCTTTTTAACCGGGTCTAACAAGTTGTCCTGCAGAAGTACATTTCACTACCGTTTTTGCCCTGCGAAATGGCAAATTTTCGTGGTTGGGGTGAGTCAACCCCATACCGTCCCTGCATGCAGTTTAGTTGCTTAATTTCACGTAAATAGTAATTCTTCAATCCAGCTGGCAGACCAAAAATTTCACGTAAATTGTGATTTGGTATGTAGCTGGTGATTTTCATTTCAGCTTCATCTATCAGCCAACCTGTTGCTTCACAAGATGATAAACTACAAGGAATAGATTCTCGATGCTTGGTTGTGGCTATGTCTACCTTTTTATTTCTTAAAATTTGTTTGTTTGATAGGCAAGATGGGTTTTTGAACTCCAAGCTTGTTAATGTTATCAGCTTGCAGCTATTAAGGTGGATCAACTTTAAGATATCTAAGTGGAAGGGAGAAACTTTTGTCCGTTTACTATGCAGTTTTTGAGTCGATGGTTCTCATGCCTCCTAAAACTCCTAAAATACCATAGAACAAGATTAAGCAACATAACTGCTGAAAAAAATTCTTCCAATAAAAGCTTAGGTGAAAGTAATCGAAAAAATACAAAACTACTGCATCAAATTGCAAATTTTCAGCAGCTATATTGCTTAATAAATTATTTTATGAGTTTATCATAATAAAAATGGTCAAATCATCAACTCCCTCAAATTCTACTGTGAATGTACTCTCAGGTGCCAAATAAACGTCCCTCCTGCTTATTAATTTTTCAATTTGTTTCCAATCCCCAGACCTTATTAGTACCCCCCATTTATTAATTTTAGGGAATTAGACCTTTTTACCAACCCGTCATTTAATTTCCTTTCTTTGTTACTACTATATACGATCAATTTCCAATGCAAAATTGCGTACTGCTGTATATATTTTAGCTTTATGCTTTATGACAACCTGCTTTTGTTCTTCCCGTCTTTGCATAATCATTTAAAGCCGTTACTCAAATTCCAACCCCCCGCTTATTTTGACCCTCCATTTATTAAATTTCGGAATTTTTTCCGACCCCCCCATTATTAGGACCCCCGTTTATTTAGCACTTGATAGTATTGTCTTTGAATACGCGTAATAACGTTTTCTGCTACACCATATTGACCACAACGCTTACCAAATTTATCTGGAATCCGCAAAACCTCCAATTGATTGGGCGAAGAAATCTGTTAAATTCTGCTAAAAAGGATTGGTTAAAGAAGAGTGGGAACCCTGTTGACTAATATAATCCTTTTATGTGGCATTTCACTTGTCAGACAGATTGAACTAAAGCTGTGAATGTAGAATAATATGTGCTTCGGTTTGTAGAGGTTATGGTAATCTTCGATTCATTTTGGATCCTACTGCACGATTATATCCTCACTGCTCGACCGGCTTGTCAGTGGTATCGCGTGGCCTCTTTTTCTGGGAGGTTGGTGTAGAGAAATATCTTAATAAAAGAAAGGTAAAGCTTTGAATTTACCGACAGAGGTATGAATTTAACGACAGAAAGGATTTTGTAGCAAGAGTTCTTATTTTTATGGGGTGTGTTGATGGCATTCTCAACACTCTTTTGACTATTTCATCGCAATACGCAAATCCGTTTACCGACGAACGTCATTGAATTTAAATTTCCCGAGGAGATCAGCGAAATTTGAGGGTGTCATACCCCATACACCCCGCTAGCTACGTCCCTGCTGTTGGTTCATTTTTAGTTCTGGCTGTTGAATCTGCAAGGGACAGGAAGGCTTTTGCCATTATTTAGGGATGTGTGCACAAGATAAGGGTTAGTGGGCAAGACAGTGATGTGCCTAGAATTGTTTTGCAAAAGTTTGGCCTGCAATAGCAAAAATAATGGGGTCAATGGAATATTAAATGCCCTAAGAATGGCCAACTTTTTGCAGTTTGTACACATTTTGGTGGGTGTTACCCAGCCTTCCCCATAACCACATCGCTGAGGCAAGAGTTGCTACAAGGCATCAAAGATGTGAATTCATTTCCTTAAAATGCATAAATCTATGCGATTACAATAATTGCTCCACTGAAACGGGCATATTTTGCCCCCTCTACCCCATTGTGCTGAGGATGGGGCACATTCACCCCATTGCCCCCATCTAGCAGGCGTCGTTGACATTTAAGTAGAAGCGTCTTTACTATCTTGAAATAGGTGCAACACTCAATCACAACAATTTTCAGTTCGAATAATGAGAGACCTGTCGGCGGTGTTCCTTCAATAACCAGATTAAAAGTCTTCTTGATAAGCAGTTGTGAAGAAATCTTTTTAGTTATCTTTGTGCTTTGAGCAACAACGAACTAATGTTCTGTGAAGCTTGTGTTTAGGTTCTGCTTATGATTTTGCCAGTACGTCGTAGCTCTAAGAAGAAGCTATTTTCGTTGCATCAATGGTATGTACGCTTGTAAATACATAATCATATTTATATATACATAAAACCGTATTTCAAAAACTATCGCACAAGAGACAGGTTTGCATGGGCAACAAATTTTGTTGTAGAATGAGCCTCTGAACTGGCATTGCTTCAGTTGTCTAGCCTCACTGGGAGCCTTTTAGGCAGTATTAAACTTAAGCCTCTAGATATGTTTATCATTTATGATAGAAGAAAAGAAAAGAGAATCTATGAAGCAGAGATGTGGTTTCTGCGGAGAATATTAAGAATGTACTTTTTTTTACAAAAAACCTAGCTCAAGGCCTGTTAATAAAATTTTCTTAATTTTGGGCCACAATGTATTTTTAAAAGTTTCTTGAAAGTTTCCTAATTTAACAAACTAAATTGCAGTGAAAATTAAAAAAAACGTAAGTTTTGTAACTAGCAAAATTTCATAAAGCGAGCTAGAACCTAAAGCAACGTCATGCTCAGCTGTACGTTGAACCAGGCAACGATTTCAATGTGCTATTTTTCTAAAGTTTCTTAGCCCTCTCCTTGTAGTTCTAAAATTGTCTTAAATTTTAGAGTATCTAGCACTAGGTGGCTTATAAACTTGTTTCATGTGAAAAGAAACGTGTAGATTGGGTCAGGTTGGGAAAGTCATACAGGGAATGAAGAAAGTTTAATTAAACCAGACACTGGAAGAAAGCTGATCTGATGCAGAAAATTAAGCAAAGCATGAGAAAAACACGGAATGGAAAAGCTAGCACTTACGAGCAAGATGGCAGAAAAATGCCAAGGGGAAGACAAAGGGCTACAGTTCTTCAAGGAATTGTAGAATGGAATGATGAGATGTTAGCGATTGAATTTATTCATTGCACTTCAGGGTTGTCATGGGCAGGTTCGACTTTTTCGAAATCGTCGGATTTTCGGAAAGTTTAATGTTTCCACCGAAAATGTTCGCACTTTTGTTGTTGGAAAAAAAAAGGTTTCGAATTTTCTCTGAAAGTCTTTCAACTTGTCCCCCTCCCTTTCCTCTACAGGTGCCACGACGCCTCTGTTGCACATAAAGAAGAAATGACTTGCATAAATCATATAGGATAGGTCATAAGAAGAAGATCATTCATATCCAAGTGATGTTGGATCTGACATCACTGACTATGAATTATTGATTAATTATTGTTACACCAAAACCATCCTTCAGCAGTTATGAAAACCTACATAGCATCTTAGAACGATAAACAACATTAGGATCAAAGGTAATACAGCAAGTAAGTTATCAGTATTACTGTTCTTCCAGGGGCTATCATTGGGTCTTTTTTCAATGGATATTGAGTCAAACTGTAGCTGAAAATGAAAATCGCTTCCTCAATCGTTATTAAGTCAGAATGGGGCGGCATCGGTTTCTTTTACGACCCGCCCTATTTTCGATTGTTTCTCACATCAGTTTTCTTACAAAGCTTCTTTATTAATATGATATTTAAATATATCCAGTGCGAGATTCTTTACTTTTATTGTGAAAACTACGAAAGAAAGCTTACATAGTTCTTGTAGAGCTACTTGGAGATCAAGTCCTTTTCTGGCTGCCGAATAGGAGCTCGGTAATGGTATCATCGATGTACAGATAAGTGTTACTCATAAATACAATGGTGTAGTTTTATATGGCACGTTTCTTGGTAAAGAGGTCTTTTGGGATATCTACTTATATTCCATGAACAAGATTCAGCCTTGACGACACGTGAAAGACAGTGCCAAAATACAGCAAAAGTACATATAAGAGATCGAGCAAACCCTGACGGCAGCATTGCTATGGATTTCTTGTCAAGTAAAGCTAATAGAGAATCTTCTTTACAAAAGAAGCCATGAAACAGCATAGAGCTGATAGTTTGTCTTCAAGGTTGTTCCTAAAAACTGTGACTTGGTGACGCTTTGCAAGTTACTTATCTGTACTTTGTTGATGCAATCGTGCATTAGAGCTACTCTCTTGACCTATATTTCAAACACCACATTGATCACAGCCAAGTTTATTTCAAATTGCTGCACAAAGAAAAGGCTCCGATGCTTTCTGTTGAAGTGAGCTTAACTTCGTTTTGAAGGCTTATTTCTAGATTTGAGGCGAATCACTACCATGGGAAACAGACGAGCTGTAGAGTTCTCAAAATTTGATGTCAACCTCATGACCAATTTGTTGTGTTTGTGCTCCAATGGGAACGCAAGGTTTTTATGTCGAATTAGTCATTCAGCAATCAGAAATAAAAAATGATAAAATGCAAGTGGAAAATATTGTGAAAAAGAAAAAGCAGTTGTGATGGATTAATTTTAACTTTTCATTTTGAACTTGCCCGTCACTGGGTTAAATCCATTTGAAATGGAAGACTCTTCAGGCATATTTCTCCAACAAGAAACAAAGCATACAATCCATTCAATGCAGTTAGATTGGCTGTTTCATCAACACTGAAGTTTCAGTTAAACTCCAATGTATCTGCACGATGTACTTTAGTGTACACGATCATGTGGAGATAGCTTGAGCGTTGGATTAAGCCTGAGTGCAAACAGATGCCATATTCTCAAGGACTACTCAAAAATAACTCCAACTGGCAGAACAATCAAATTCACTCTAAAGTCTTGTGAGAGATGAAACAACTGTCTCTACGGGGTGTGTATCATAAAGAGGTTGTGAAAACTTGTTATTTGCTTGTTATATTTGGAAGTGATAATGCCACCAGTTTGTACAGCTGGCTATAAAATGGAAACAGTTTGCATAATCACAAAGGTAATAAAGTAATCATAAGATAGCACTTTAACACACAGGCATTAAAATATGCATAAGAACTTGCACATAAGAACCATCACCTATTACTTAAGAACCTACAGTCTGATATTGCGTATTTTGACTTCAAATAATCAGAACCTTTTCAGCCTGATATATACTAATACATATATATATA
>WIPJ01011980.1:155068-173781 GCA_018155075.1 Cassiopea andromeda | reverse complement strand
ACACACACACACACACACACACACACACAATCCATGCTTAGTAATTGTCAACTTGGTAGACATCGGGGAGGTCCGAAACCGCATTAGCGCCCTTATTGTGGCATTTCATAATCTTACATTCTGTAATTCTTACTTTTCAACATGGATCATAGTTTTGTATTCATTGCATGTTTGCGTCTCGGAGCAAAAGGATCAAATGTGAGCTATATAGTTTAGAATGACGAAGAGCCTAAGCACGGTTCGGTATTCGACATCTAGACGAAGTTAATGTTTGAAATACGAGTACAGATTTTGTTGTAGTCTTTTTCTCTAAATGCCAAGAACAGTTTTGTCTGTATTGCTGCCAAGATCGCTGGGCTAGCTCAACAGTTAATATCAGTTCTGTGCTTGCATCATCTTCCTATTTAGGCCGTATTACAACTTCTTGGATTATGGTGTACTGTACAATAGTGCAACTGCATTCAAACGTTTAAGTTGACTCTCACAAACTGGTAGTGTCATTAGTTATTGCAAAGGGCCTATGGACAAAATTCAAGATAAACTGCAACACATGGGAGGAATTTTTTGGAATTTTCATAGTTGGATGAGTTTCTCACAACTGATGCAAGATGAAGTTTGTCAATGAGAATTCTTTAGCCAGAAGGAGTATATCCATAAAAAGCATTTCCGTGACATAGAAGATATGGCACTCATGGGTGCCAGAACGGGGGGAAGCAAGGGCACTGGTACCTCCTTCCCTGAAGGGGGCAAAAAACCCTTTTTGTCAAATGGGTTTGCTTAAAAAAGTTTGATCAGGGAATATTATAAAGTACATTCCTACCATCAGAGTATCATAGCTCTTCAATTTGGAAAAAGTTATCCTACGGCGTTTATATGACTTCAAGTGCTTCGAAATTCAACATTGTTTACATGACTTTAGATTATTTTATTACAGTATTATCACCTTTTATTACACTTTCAGTTCAGTAAATTTTCTAAGAAAAGTCTGTATGGCTCAAACCCCCATATCCAGCAAACTATTGTTATTGATTGAAGTCAATTAAAGGCATGGTCATGAGCAGTGTGACATAGTGCCCCACTGGAAAAAGCTGCCCCCTTGCCATGATGTGCTTCTGGCATGCTGGATGACACTAAAGCATTTTCTGAAACAAAGCCCCACCCTTCTTTGACCCCCACCCTTCTTTGCTTCCCCTTTGTAGCAGCTGGCACAACACACCAGCCTCCCTTCATGACTTTAAAGATTATTATTTATCTGGAACGTCTTTCTATTTCTTCTAGCTCTCCAGCCTTTGTATATGACTTCACTATTGTAAATGATACTTTAAGCCACAATGCTACAATAATTAAACATGTAGTTGTAGAATTGATGTAGAAAGCCATTGGGCATGTAAAAACTTAAGAATTACTGCCGCCACAGCTCAGAAAAACATGGCTCAAAGTTTAGATAAAAGCCTTGACAACTAGTAATGCCATCATAACCTTAATTCAACCCTAGCTAAATTGCAGATGATCTTCTTTACATGGGTTCTATGGAACCCCAGTTTTTGATACGGTTACTGAGTTAAGGGATCGTGCTTGTTAAACTGATATCAATGAGTAACTACAACATCAGAACTGTGCTGCTTGTAGGAAATAGAAACTTCAGCACCCTGAGTAGATCACTTGCCAAAGACAAAGACTGGAACACCAGCTGTGAATTTGTTGATTACTTCCTTGTAGTTATATAATTGAAACGAAAACAAAACAATATATAGGACATGCTAATTTCCAATTTGGCAGAAGAAATTCCATTTGTTCGTTTCTCTTTCTGTCTATATATTGTTAATGACATTGATTCCTCTGTCATACATCAGTTGTACTTCTAGTCAAGCTCACCTGTTTGATGATATGTTCTAAGAAAATATCTAAAAGATCAAGACAGAACAATACTGACTCTGATTTTGATGCAATGTTCTTGCAAATGCTCTCATTATAGTACAATTCACAAAACTCTTTACAGTAAGTACACTTATATACATTTAAGTTTGCACAGTTAATAAACAGTTGTGCAAGAATGCCAATGAAAATAAAATGTTTGTTAGTAGCTGTGACTTCTTCGGTAATAAATCACTATCTAGGCATAACTCTTGATCTTGATTAGCTGCCTCTGGCAAAAATTTGGCTTTATTGTTGAAGGACCGCTACTCCCGGTGTGAATTAACCATAAACGAAAAAAATAACTAAAGAAGCCGGGGACATATAATGGCACCTAGGAGTAAATTTCCACTTTTCCTTTGCCATACTGTGACCCTCAGTAGATGCCATCAGAGATTGCACCATGTCAATTCAAAGCAACTGATTGAGGAAAATAAAAGATAGTGGCAGGAGACTATTTCAGAAAAATATGATAGCATAATTGGATTGAAATGGTGAAAATATGCTCCGCTACAGCATACTTCGTTAAATAAGTTGCTTTGCACTACAATCAAAAAAAATAAAGACCTCTACGTATTTTTACGGTTAATACTTATAAATTTGTAGGGAAATACTCACTTGTAAGGTGTAAGATATCAACTGGTCACTATTTTTCTCTGGTCTGTCTTCCAAGTCTAAGTACAAAACATTGGCATTGGCCAGTCTTTGTGCCTTCTGACTATCTATGCGGCAAAATGCAAGGTAACTGACGATCTCGTTGGCTCTTTAGCAGTTTATTCTTTGTCTGTACAACGATTTACAGTGACGTAATTTTCAAAAATAACGCACGAAGGCATTTCCAGCATGCTAATTCACAGTAGATCCAACGTCCTTTGTAAACTTTTTACTAACCAGTGCTCTGCGCGTGCGCGGAAAGACAGTTTGTTGTTGTTTTGACGACCGTCCTTATCAATGATATAGAAGCGCCGAAGGCGCCAGATGTCCAACTCAAGGGTTAGCACATTGAACCGAGCGAGGCAAATTTTGCTTTGGCGGCCATTTTAAATGGTGGCAAAAAAGATTATCGCCAGTACTGAGCCCTTATAATTTGGTGAAAAGTAAGGGCTGATTTCATGAAGTTCCGCACAGATTTTAAGCGTGTAGAGCGGCGAGCTGGTATGAATTATCTCTTGTCACGTCAATTTTGTTTGAATTTTGGCAATTTGTGCATTTTATCGCCATGTTTCAAGTACTTCCAAAGTGGCAGTTACAGTGGTGTGCTTCTGTCTCGTTGAAATAAAGTGTTTTGCAAAGATTTCATTAAAAGGGGGTCAAGTTAACAATTGCGATTTCAATTTCATTTGCTGTAGTATTCACTTTAATAACCTTAAAAACTGTCATTTTTGTTTCGAGGTCTTTTTTATCCACTTTGTCTGGAAAAGTGAAAATTGATGGAGCGGCATTTGGCAACAAGTGGGTTTTATCTTCATCTTTCGAAAAATTAAAATCCGAAGGAAGGAAATACTCGTCACATAAATAGCCATTGAAGGTAGGTTGAAAATGTTCTCTTTGTTGCAACTATCCACTTTCGGAGAAGGCTCTTATCCTGCAGGGGAAAGTTATGAAATGAATTTCAGTTTTTAGAAAAACGATTTGTGCATCCATATGCAGAGCAAGATTTAACCATTTTCTGAAAAAGATCCGATCCAATTTCACTTGTTAAAGATAATAATGTTACATATTTTAAGTTTACCTCAATGGCAGCAAACAGCAGACAACCTAAGTCCGGATTCATAGTTGGCTCTGCTGAGCTCTGAGTCTTAACATAACAAGCAACCACGGGGAAAAATTGTTGTTAACTTCGTCTATGAATTTAAAAACAAAAGCAATGTAAATAGTTTCCAGTGGCTTCACCGCTACGTTGCAAAAAAGTGTTAATTATATTTTTCGAATTTCACAAAGCGCACCGCAGCAACTGCCACCCTTAAATTACTTAAAATGTCGCGAAAAATACACGAATCGTTAAAATTCAATCGAAATTGAGGAGATAAGAAATGGTTAATGATTACTCACCACTTTACACGCTAAAAATCCGTTAGGAACTTTACAAACTCGGCTCCTACTTTTTACCAATTTATAAGGGCTCAGTACTGGCGAAAAATCTTTTTGCCACCACGTAAAATGGCCGCCAAAACAAAATTTGCCTCACTCTGGCAGACCGAGTTGGACATCTAGCGCCTTCGGCTCTTCTATAACATTGGTCCTTAGATACATACAGATGATTGACAGGTATAACACGTGACCAATCCTACTACGATAAGCGGGGTGGGGGGTTGGAAACATAAGAAGGGGGTCTGAATACAGGGAGGGGGTAGAAAAATGCTTTGAAATTTAAGACAATACTGCTATGAAGCACTATATTGTTATAATTGTAGGATCTTACAGTGACGAAATTGGAACAACAATGATTAATAGCAAAAAGTTCGCGAATCTTCCTCAATTAATGACTTGAATTATGTCTCATCTTACGAGTCCATACTACGACAACGGCAACACTAACGATCAGAACAGCAACTTAAACTCAAGCTCACGACAGCTAAAACTCACGGACGGCTTACACTATTAACTTCTTCTTGCGACTTGTACTGACGACTGAACTATACAATACGGCGTTGGCATTTTATGGCAGACACATGACACAGCAAAAAGAAAGGGTTATTACGCAAGGGCGATTACAACATAAGATGGTAACTGATGGGTAATGGCATGGAAACAGAATACTCACAAACAATGACTGGACGGATAAAAATAAAAACTACCTCATTGACACGGAACAGTAAACCTATTGTGTAACAATATGTTCATGGATCAGGCGCCTATGGATGTAAGAATGTCCGCAGGACAAAAATGTTGCTAACAGGCAAGAAGGCTTGTTTAAAGTAACTGTTTGGAACGAATGTTGAAAAATTTTGTGCAAAAAATAGTAAGCGGGGGGTCCTAATGGGAGCGGGGGATTGGAAAAATTTTGAAAAATTAATTAGTGGGGGGACAGCAATTTGGCAATTTAGAGTGTGATAGGGATGGGTTGCGTGCGTTGTATTTCTTTATTCGCACTGAGACCAACAGCTTGTCAGGGAAAGTAGGAACGTGTTTAACAATACCGCTTGTTTCTTTTCTGCTCAAAAGGCAAGACGCTCTTTCGTTTTTTACAAGCAGAAGGTATGTGTTACTAGGTTTTTAAGAAGTAACGTAGGACGCAGATGCTATCGGGAATATCGTTCTGCTTTGCACGTTTGAAGAAACGCTCCTGTGGTCCTCTGGATGTTGAGCTAAGTCTCTATATTTCCAAGTAAATTAAAACTAACAACTCATGCTTAAGAATCATTGCCAGTATTTTTAGCAGTTAAATTGCTAACAAGACAAGCATATTCTTCAACATTTCTACGTTGGTTGCTCCAAAGTAGTACATGGCTTCTTTTTGACTTGACAAACTCAAAAGCGTCTTCTGGGCGCATATTTTCCTCCTGAAATTAAAAGATATGGTATATACTAGTTGACAATTTATATACTAAACAACAGCTAATTATAAAGTAGAGATTCAGTTCAAGCTTACTCACTTCCACGGATATGAAGATGTTCTGAAGCAACAATAAAGACATTTCGAAACAATTGCGACCACAGGGATTGGGCATTTCTATCTCGTTAAAACGGATTTAAGAGCAATATAACCTGTGAGCCATTTGATGACAAGAACAATCGTAATATACAAATCATGGCATCACTAAACATTTTGTATTGATGACTTTGTTCCTTTTAACTGAATACCAAGCATTTTGACAAGTCTATGCCTGATTCATATATATATATGAATTAAGCATAAACTTATCAAAATGCCTGGCACTCAGTCAAAAGGAACAAAGTCATCGATATAAAATGCTTAGTAATATACCAATCCTCCCTACTGCACTCAACAGCAAGCACGCGGGCTCTCCGTCAGGATCAGTTCTCATTTTCAAATCATTCCTGGGTCTGCAATACCTATCGCCTTCTGCGCAAAGCTTATGTATTCATTCACCAATAATAATTCATTCATTCAAATAGGTTTATTAATCCATAAATACATAACTAATTGCAAAGGACTGTATTTATTGTACATATTTTTTGCTACTCTGCCAATGAACAAGCAATTCACAAAGTTACCCAGCCAGTAAGTAGTGTAGCGAAACAGTAAGATTGCTAGTTAGACAGCCAAGTTCTCTAGAATACGGAATAATTGCCCCTCTCCGACTGTTTTTTTTAATTATTTCCAAACCCCACTCTTATTCCAAGTCCCCCAAATTGCATGTTAGAAAATTTAATGAGTGATATGGAGCTTCTTCCAAGGCTTATATAGTCAAAGCTAAATTTCTCCATAATCTCTTCTTCAGATTTCTGTTTAGTGTGCAAAAGCAAGTATGAAAGTAGCTCATTAAAATTACATGGTTTCTATTTTCCCAACCTCTTTATCCATTCCAACACCCTCTTCTTACTACTTTTCTGAAAATCTTCCAACCCCTCCCCCAGTTACTCCCATCTCCAAATTATTTGGTATTCCAGAATAGTCAGGTAAGTAGCTAACTAGTCAGGAAGCCACAAACGTAACCAGATAGACACCTAACGAATCTGTAGCAAGTCACTAGCCAGTGATAAAATAGTATCTAGATTCTTGACTCTTCTATTCGCTCAAAGTTGTTCAATCAAGATGTAGGCGTTAAGATTATTCTTGTGTTTGATCTGTCCTGCTTAAATAATATATGAGTTTTGTTATTCTTGTAGATTTAAGCTGACTCGTTTTCACGCAAAAGTTCCAACGTCACCTACAGCATAAAAGCAGATGTTGTTCGAGGTTTCAGCAATTGCAGGCATTTGCTCAGACCACAAACGGATTAGAAAAAATCGAATACGACACAGTGGCCAAAGCAAGCGAGAGACTTCCTCAAACTGCTGAATTTGGGTTGAAAAATTGTGGATTAGAATACATCAGGCAACACAAGTAATAGCAAAACACCTGAAAATAAAGATAATCCGTTGCAGAGAGCTTTCGGGAATAGAATGAGTTGATTCTGAAGAACACGTAGCCAATAAAGGCAAAAGAAGATAAATTTCGAGTTTTATGTCTTATCCGTTACTACAACACGAAGCAATTTGAAAGAAGCACGTGAAGCAAAGTATCAAAATGGGGAAAGATATGGTTATTGACTCAAGTATGCGAATAACATTTGGATGTATTGGAACTACAGCGAACAGTGTACAGATGTTTTTCATTGTAAAAAAGAAACAAGCGAAACGGCCATTTGAAGCCACGCTTCTTAGTCTTAGTTCAGCCGACTTAATAACATCATGCACGCTTCTCATCTTCGGCATCTATGACTTGCTGATAAACGAGAAAATAATTAGTTCCAATGAATTTCTTGAAACCATGAATGAAGCTGCTTTGGATTTGTCAATAATTACTTCTCTTGTTCATGTCATTTACATTGCCATTCAAAGGCTCTTTGCTGTCCTGTTGCCCATCAAATTTCAGATTTTATTCACCAAATTCCGCTGTGCTCTTGGCATCATTCTCATTTGGTGTCTTTCTGCCGCCTTTTGCATCTGGAGTTCCTTGGAAAAACCAAAAGGTACACCAACATTTTACATACTTTCTATAATAATCATTGTTTGCAGCATCCTTCTTATCATTTCATACTCAGTGATATGTTGCAAAGTGTTCCGATCAAGAAGCTATCCCAGAGCGAGAGGTAGCATGGAGACAAAAGTGCTTTGCAATTCCATACTAGTTGGCACTGCCTTTATTGTATGCACCATCCCATTCACTCTTCAACACCTTAAGGTTTATGAACCTACCGACTTCTATCAGTTCATCATTCCTATATGGATGCTGTTTCTCAATGTTGTACTCGATCCTTTCATTTATTTCCTTTTCAAATACGTCAAAACTTTCCGGCAAACCTGTCTGTCCCTGTTCACAAAACGCCCATCAAAACAAAGGAAACGGAACGATGAGATGCTCTTATCAAGGCGAAGTACTAAACAAGCAACAAAACAAACGACGACGACAACAACGGAACTTTAACTATCCATAGTTTGATGGTGAAAACAAGACTCTAATTCAAAGCTTGATATTCGATTAATTTTGAACTTAATTAAGCAATAAAAAACTGACAATCAAACGTTTTGTTATAGCAGGTGGACGCGTATCAGTATAAGATCTTTCAGTTTAATCAAAATAACTGCTAATCGTTTTTACACGGGATGTTACATTACCAAATTGTACTATTTACGTGTTCTAATTAGCCTGCGAAAGCAGTAATAGTTACAACTACAGCTTTAGAATCTGTAGATCATGGATATACTTGCTACTATAGTAACATGTACTCTAGCATATCGAAGTATTCCAGTACTGCTAGCAACACAGACTGAGCTCAAACCATATGGAAGTAAAAGATGATGTATAGAGTATGGATTTGATGATACAAAATCGTAGTTGGATTAGAATTAGAGAGAAATAAATAAAAAATCATATCTACTGGACCTGTTCATTGGTACAACCATCGGGATTTCGCAATGTTGTCTGTGGTAAAAAAGACCATTGGCAACTTATATAAAAACGAGCGGTACCAGAAGAACCTTCTCTACAATCTGCAAAGTCATATCACAGTGGAAGCACTACGTGTAAAATGTCAGTGATCGCGCTAACGGCTGCTGAGGGTAGAAAACTAGCGAGGAAACAAAAGCTAGAGAAAGATGCTTCGGTTTAAGGCAAACTGTTGACATGCAAGAAAAACTAATGAAAGCACTCAGCTCTCTCTTGTTTATAAATGTGGCGCCTGCGTATTGGTGCAAGCAGTAGCCGTCACGAAATATCCGTATTGTCACCTAAATAATATGCAGATCAGACAGTGACTGGTCATCTAAATTTGCCTGATGAATCTGCTTCTTTCTCTTTTTGCATTTATTGTTTGCATAACTTTGCTGTCATAGTGAACTCAAACCACAATCAATGCGAATGATGGCAAATGGTGCCAGAATGGCATTTGCAAGGCTAAATTTAGACAATTGTCCGGAGTTATACTCTTCACTCCAATACCTCTTTCTTTACGATCACTTCCCTCGTCATCTTCACAGGCTTCATAAATTGAACTTGTAGGAGAATGGACTTGAAATAAACGCTAGTAATAAAATTTTGGAAAATTTTGCTTTCAAATTCAAGATAGAAAATTTGCAGCATCGAATCAGTTGCAGCTGGATTTGAACTTGGTAAAAGACAGGTGTTGGAATTTTGAGCAAAAGAGGTGAATGAGAGAGTTCATTAGTGATGACGTCATAAAAGTCTATTTTTAGAATTTTCATATTTTGACAATATGGAGTGAAAAGCGCACCACAAAACAGGCATTTGTTGACAATTTTTGAGGGATTTTGTCAAAATGTACTGAAATGCGACCATGTGAAGACAAAAAAATTTCCTTACAAACCTCTGTATTTTTCTCATGGCTCTACACGTTTAGAGCCAGGCACAAATACAATGCTTTAGCTTAAATTTGTAAATAGTAGCTATTTCTATATGCTTTTTCGGATGTTAAAGCAAACATTGAAATATTCCAAAAATAGAACTTTAGAACTATTTATGACGTCACGTTAATAAACTCTATACCATAGAAGGCGTCTTCTCTACACGTGTAATAGAGTCTTTTAACTGTAAGAAGCAATACACTAGATCCCTAGGTTAGATATTGCAAGTTTAATCGTGCGTTGACACGCATTGCCGAAATTAATCTGCAGTAATCTATGTACTGATACAGTACAACGTAACAGAACTTCAAAATAGAGGAACCTGTACTACTAAATGAGCAAGCTATACATGATAGATCAAGCAATTTAAAGCATCTAAAAGTCGATTCGGTAAAGAAGTGTAAGACAGCCCACGTTTCTATTATAGAATCAGCATATAGACCTTTTTTTATACTTTCTATTACGTGTGGTCGGCTACAAATAAAGAATACGAATACACGTTTTTTTCATAAGAAAAAAGTTTATAAGAAGATGAGGCTTAAATGGTCCATATCTTAAGAAAATCTTAAGAAAACCACGAGGCTCAATTTCCAAAATTTACACGTGAAAAAGTGCTTGGACAAATAGGTATAGCTTTTCAAACACCTGCGAAGTCTATTGTTTTTAATAGGCCGCAAGGAAAATTCTCAGCAGATTTCTTCTTGTTTGCGTTCCTTGGCCAAACATGTGAGCAAAAATTAAGAAAGTGCACATAATTATAGCCCAATAAACTATTGATAATTCGTTTATTTGACTTATTCCTATGTTTTCTTCAAGTTTCGAGCCAGTATTTTCAATTTGAAAACAACGACTCCTAGAAAATCCACTGTGCTTCAGTACGGCATTCATGTGATCGCACAAGGGTATGCTGTAGTGTCTGCAAAATTGTACTTGTCTCATAAATGATATCAGAAAAGTACACATCGAAGCTTAAAGACCAATTTTTAATATGAGAACTTTTATATTAGCGCAAAGAAAATTACCATTATTTTCAGTATGAAGTTTTGAGAAATTTTCTCCTCCAGTATAAGATAAGGCAACAAATGTCCATCGCAGAGGTGCAATTCACAACAGCTCGTTTGGTTCTAAGAGCATTTTCTTTCAGTTTTTCATAGTTTTCATAGCCTTTCAACATTTAGCCTGTATCAAAGGCACGTTTGTATTTTTAGAATAAGAAAGAAAGCAATGTCTGGAAGCTCTTCATAGCTAACAAGTATCGTCAAGGCTTCGTTCTGCCACTTCGTTGATAACAATAAATCCGCCGCTGCACAATATTGCCTACGGAGCCGCAAGTTAGCAAATGTCCTTTCCTACACACGCACTTTTTCGTATGGTGTTTTTATTGGCCAAAACTCGATATTTCGTCGTTATTACATTCAAAATGTTAAAGATGGAATTTAAATTCCAGTTTTCAATATCAATAACGAAAGTGTAAACCATTTTAGCCAGTTTATTTCTGTAAAAGTTAAGAAAAGTTTAAGAAAATCTCAGGTTCAATTGCAGGAAAAGTTAAGAAAATTGAGGCTCAGGCAAAATGACGGTTTTCTTATAAATGAAAAACGTGTAGAGCAGCTATGCTCTCTTGAAGCTTAAGGAGGATTTAGGCGTGGGCTCCACTTCACTTTCATGGGAATGTTTGCATCTGTACAAACTGATCAGTTACTTCCGAAAGCATAAACTCCTCTAAAGAATGATAGAATGACGGCCTTGTAGAGGCAAACGTTGCTCAATTATTTAACAGGTAAAAATCAAGGAAAAATGGTTGCATAATCAGTGTAAAGTTGAAAACTTAATACGATTTGCCTAGTTCATATTGACCTACAAAGTGATGCATTTAGATTGTATAGAATAAATACAAAACAACATCAGTGCTCTTACTATAAAACGTAATACCGTAGATATTTTTAAATCCTGATATATATTCTGGAGTACTCGAAGAAAAGCTCATATTACTTGACTATCAAAGGATGCAAATTAATTCCATCATCCATCTTCCCTGCAAAAATTCAAAAATCACATCAAACCATATTAGAGGAGATGAATGAATACAACACGAGTCCCTGGAAGATCTGTTCCATTCTTAGTCCGTTTGTGTATTAGTTAATGCATAAATTTAGTTAGCTTTACTTGTATCTACTTTGTAAAATAGCTGAAGGGGTCTATGGTGCATAAAAAATGATGAGTATGAATTTACTCCGTACAAGATTTCAAAGCAGCTTAAGGCCGGTTTCCACTTAAACGAATGCAGAGATTGCATCGAGGCGGCCTGAGGTTGGTGCATGCGTAGTAAGTTCAGATGCGGATTCCCTCTCAGCTACCCTCGACCAAATCGGCTGATTGAGAAATTCAGGTGGTCTGAACTTTCCATCATTCGATAATCCTCTTCTACGTATGCATCAACCTCGGATCGCGTCGGCCGAATCGGTGCACTCGGTTAAATGGCCTTTAGAGCTAAAAGTACAGCTCATGTTATTTGTTCTAAACCATACTTGTTAGTGGGTACCATGCATGGTTGGGCAAGCTTTATTTCTTGAAAAAGAAAGCAACTGTCCTATAGATGAAACATCTATATATTGCTGGATACCTTTACTTCCTTTGCACGTCTAAATTTATAACTGACTTGGGATCAGTATTTTAATTAATTAGTTAAAAACACAGCCAATAGTCTGTTTCTTATATAACCTTTGTAGAAATTACCGAAGATAGCTTCTTGCTGACAACTTAAATCAACAATAGTTTGGGATTGCATATTAATATAAAAAGACAATTCCTCGCATATATGTAACGTAGAAAGTTAGTTATATCTTGAGCTTCTTGATGTACATACATGTTGCTAATACATCGGTCTTGCAGAGCATTGATGCAGCTACTGTTTCAGTGTTGCATGCGAAAATGCATGGATTATGGTCTACTTCAACATCAATAGGTATGCTAGCTCTTGCATCAAGTGGCGGTTTTAGGGATCGCGGGGCCTGGAGCTAAAATCATCTGCGGGGCCCTTGTTTGAATTATTTACATGTTTTCCTGTGATTTCTTTTCAATTTTTTCTCAGAGGCGGGGCCCCTTCCGGGTTATCAAAAGTATGGGGTCTGGGGCCATGGCCCCCTGCCACCCTAAAACCGCCACTGCTTGCAGCATAGTTACCATGGGTAAATTGCTCTAAACAAAGGCTACATGTATATACACATATGTCAGTGAATTCAAGGGTAGACTTAATTTTCTCCCCTATTTGGGATACCATTCCCCAAAGAAAGACTGTAGCCCAACTTGCCTTTCTCTGGCGGCATTCCTCTACTAACATATTTCTTTTTGTTGAGAAAGACAGAGTTTGCAATTACGCGAACAAATTGAAGGCTATAACCCTAGTCAGGAATTTAGGAAGAGCATTTTAAATCTAAAAAATTATGCTGTTCAAGTAGGCAATGACATAACTAGCTCAGATTTCTTGTTTTTTTTCTCCAGTGAAAAGCGAGAAATCCTAGCAAGTTGTCAGGAAACCAGATATCTTAAAAATATTGGTTCTCCTGATGTTAAGGAGAGGAAAATGGAAATTCTGTTAGGCAACATGTTTTACCAAAGCATAATCAAATGTAAAATATTTGCAAAGCTTGAAGCTGCATGCATTTGCAATGGCCTAAGTATCTTAAACGAAAGATCACACCTCATCAAGACTCTTTCACGATTTCACGGCTTAGTTATTATCTATTAGCACGAATAGCCAATGCTAAACATGTTTATGTAAACATCACCTGAAGAACTACTAATTACAGATAATCCAATCTTCATTAATCAACGAATGCTGCTACTTTTTCACCGAAGTTACATGAATGAATCCAAATCTTACTCCGTTGGTGAAGCTTTGTTGTAAGCTTGAGAAAGAGAACTAAGATGAAAACTTTCATCAGAATCTAAATCTATATTTGATGAAAAAGACCTTTATGGATAGATAATTAATTAATGACGTAAGAGTGACCCAGAAGTGGGCCTACAAGGCTTTGAAATTCATCGTAAAGATATAAATGTTAACGGTGGTGGTGTAGCAATCTATGTAAATTCTAGAATTAGTCACAATCGTAGATATGACAGTGATGATCCACTATTGGAAGTGGTGGCTGTAGAGATCACCCCAACTCATGCCAGGAACTATGCTGTCATTTGTTGGTACAGACCCCCCGCCTTGGGAAGTGACAAGAACAGTTTTGCGGCATTAAGGAACTTACTCTCTGCTGTAGATGCATAGATGCAGAAGGTAAAGAGATCATCCTGATAGGTGATACAAACTGTAATCTAAAAGATTATAGGAATGGGTGCACTAAAAGCATAAAATCGATCTATTCTGAGTCTCAATTTGAGCAGCAAATAGAAGGATATACTAGAGTAGTTACAGCGGAGAATTCTAGGACTCTCACAGATCGCTTTGCTACAAATCGTCCAAATTACATTTTAAGAGCGAACGTGCTAAAGCTAGGGATAGTGGATCATTACCTTATCCTTGCTTTGCAGTAAAGAAGATAAATGCAAAGCAGTTAATAGATAAGCAAGCAAAAATAATTGAAGCGCGTAGCCTTAAAAGTTATGATAAACATCTATTTTTGAACGCAATGTCAACCATTGATTGGGATGAGACTTTTGCCTCAACTAATGGCAACCCTGATCTCATGGCCTCCGTCTTCAATAGTGTTATTTTAGCCCTACTAGAGGTGCATGCACCACTAAAGCGCATAAAGATAACCAGTCATCATGCTCTCTGGATCACAGTTGATTTAAAAAACCTAATGAAGAAGCATGATTTAGCTAAAAAAAATCTGAGAAAGATACTTCCTATTGTTCAGGGTAGAAGAAACTACGAAACAAAGTTACTTATGAGCTTCGTAAAAGAGTACAGGATTATCACCACAGCCTAGTTGATGAAATCCAAAATGATCCGAAAGCTATGTGGAAAACAATAAGCAAGGTTTTGCATAAAAACTCAAATCGCATGGTTAGGCAACAAATCATTTACAAAGGCACAGAACTCGGAAGCTTTCAACAACCATTTCACAACCGTTGGGCCTAAGTTAGCAGATAAAGTTATTAGCCAGCCTTCTGATGATCCTCTTAGCTGATGAAATCAATAATACTAGATTTAAAGTAGAAACAGTAAGCGTAGGATATGTGGGCCGTGCAATAAAGGCTCTGAATAATTCTAAGTCTCCTGGTACTAATGGGATCCTCGTCAAAATATTGAAAGATGCTGTACATTTAGTCTCAAAACCATTAACATTGATATACAATGCATCTTTAGAAAAGGGTATTTTTCCCCAGGCTTGGAAATTGGCCTGAGTAACTCCAATTTACAAAAAGGGGCCTAAAACAGATGTCAACAATTACAGGCCCATCTCAGTATTGTCAGCTGTATCGAGGATACTAGAAGAGATTGTACATGACCAAGTAATGAAGTATCTAAAAGGGTACAACAAACTGTTTGAATCAATTCGCGTTTCAAAGCTGCACAACACAGTACCATGTCTACTGAATGTTATAGACCTATGGTTAAAGAGCTCTGATGAAGGGAAAGTAAACTTAAGTATGTTCCTAAGAACAGATTTGAAAAATGAACTGGAAAATATATCAAACTGGATGAGAATAAACAAACTTAGTTTGAATGCAAGCAAGAGTGGATCTATGGTTGTAGGCCATAGAAGAAAATTAAATAGGGTAGGCGATGAATTGCCAAATTTTGTCCTGAATAATGAAGCTATCGAAAGGGTTGAGAAGACAAAATATTTGTGTATTAACATCGACGAAAGCCTAAATTGGGAAGAGCAATATAAAACTGTCAAGAACAAGCTCAAAGGGGGCATAATCTCCTTGAGAACGCTTAAAGACAGTCTTCCTCGACGAAAGTTTGAACAAGTGTACAAAGCCCTCTTTGCCATCCTCGCTATGGTGAAATTGTTTGGAACACTCTTTCCAATACCACACTATCAAAATTGCAGAAATTAAAAATAAGGGCAAGGAAGCTAATAGAAAATGCCAAATACAAAGATGGATGGAACTGTAATTGGCTGCATGTAAAGTCTTTAATCTCCTTCAATCAAGGAGTCATGACTTTTACCAATTCGACATGGCCTGCATCCTGACAATCTTCGTCATAAATTTGTAGAAAGATCCATGACTTCTGAGTATGGAACGAGCAATTGAATAGATTTACAAATCCCCAAAATTAGGCTAGAATATGCAAAGGACGTTTTTACTTCTCAGGTGTCAAAAACTGAAATGATGTTCCAGGCAGCATCCGAGAACAAGAGTCATTCGCTCGTTTCAAAAAGAGAGTTAGAAAGTACCTTCAGAACCTGCAAGGCCCAAACACGAGCCCTTGGTAGAGCAGCAATTTTATTCTATTTACCTTCCGCTTTTTTCAGTTGATGTAACTACATATTCTTTTTTGCTTTTAAATCTTGCTGAAAGGATGTCCGTGTTAAATATTAAGTAAAAAAGAAAAAAAAGAAAAGAGTTGATGGTATTATATACTGCTATATAGAAATTAAATACAGATGCAAACTTTGGGAAAGAGAAAATAGGCTAAAAAACTGCAAATTTTCTGGTGAAGGTTTTGCAAAATGAATAGAAGAGCCGTAATTTATAAATAGTATTATAATGCGTATGTAAAATTGGAAACATTTTCAGATACACTGCAAAACTTTTTTCGTCCGACACTCGTCAGAGTATGAAACTTCGAATAGCGACCAAAAGGTGAACCGAAGTACCGCTTAAAGGCAAGCAAGATCGTCCTTTCATTTGAGTGTTTTGCAGTGTTGGCAGATGACTTTCCACCTTTCCGCACAAATCCAAGTTAAAACCAGCCAAAATCCACCCACAATCACGCAAAAACAGCCAAAAACCCACCCAAATAGTAGTCTTGCAAGTTCTGTGAATCAACATCATTCTGGGGCTTAGGCTTAGGCTCTCAAGATCCTTGTTAATGGTCTCATTCAGCTGAGCTAATGAGACCATTAACATAGTGTAGTTTATAGTGTAAATGAGGCCTTAATATAGTGTAAACGGGGCAGATTGTAAATGAGGCCTTAATATAGTGTAAACGGGGCAGATTGTACATGGGGCCTTAATTTGTTCTTTTCTGTAGGTTCGATTCTTAAAAAAGTTAGTTTTTGATGTAAAAAGAGCTTTGAGAACTATATTACATTAATTGTGTGCATTTTCCTTCATTTTTATCACTGGTGAATAGGTGCTATTTTCCACTCTTGGGGCCACCAAGACGCATCCTATCTCCTATATCCGCGTCTGGCTATATACCTCGGTTTACCTTTTGGACAAAAAAAGCTTTTCAGTATGTCTGAAAATGTTGCCGATTTTTCATGCTGTGTGAAAGTTCTGAAGTACCAACAGACTATTCAAATGAGTTGTATATTTAGAGTTTTACGCGTAGCTGCGCTTGCAAGATATATATATTGAATTTAGGGTGTATCACAATTAACTTTCAATAATGGTTGGCATTAACTATACGCTTACTGTACGTCGCATCAATAGTATAATTAATATTTAGTCAAATTGCTTTCATACTATAATACTGCAACTTACACGCATCGTTTTAACAAGTAACCACTTAATAGGTTCTACAAACTGAAAGTTAATATATCTCTGAGCTTGTACTAGTTGAGAAAAAATCCCCAAGTAACACTGGATGATTTCTAGCATTTTATCATTGCAAATACTCAAGAACTAGGCATATCTAATTGGACCTTACATGTTGTTTGTAGATTGATATTGACTTCCAAGCAGATAGAATACTTTTCTTATCTTCTGTATGCATCTGGATTTCCTTTTTAACAAAAACGTAAAACCAACTCCCTAATATAAACCTTTGCTTGCTTCCACTTTCAGGGGACAATAGGCGTATTGAAAATTAAAGAACTATGAAGGAGCTCTGTTCTAAAAAGTAGTCAAAATAGGTCCAGAAATAGAAAAAGCTTGAAGAAGTAGGCATGGAACTATGCTCCTTTAAAAAACATGTGCAGTATTCCCGTACCAATGATTTTCAATTACTTTTTACTTTCAATGCCATTATTTCTTGTTGTTACTATTAAATTAGAGAGGTGTACGATTGTATCGTAAAATATATTCAATTATATGAAGTTTAAAAAAAAATATTGTTACGTTTCAAAATTGCAAGTTAATGTTAGCATTACTATTTATCATATCTTAATGAAGACAATTATTTCTTTACGGATGTCCTCCTTTTTCTCTGATGGAAATATTCTACACTTGTGTTATCTCAAGACCTGTGGGCTAGATAAATGTTAAATCGGGGGATGTCAAAGTACCTGCAAGGCTGTATCAAATCTGACCGTGATTTCTTGCAAATGCATCTATCAGTGCCCAAAACACAGAACCTGGCCCGCAACACTTGGGCTCTTTCTGCAACCGTTAGATGGCAAAAGTTATGAAGGGAATTGGTAATCAATAGAATCAGTGCAATTTGTTAGAAACTGTTTGCATCAAGAATACAAAATGTTTTCTTCGAGAAGAGAAACACCAAAAGTCCAATATACTTCAAATCAGTGCCAATTAAGAACGGCTGTGCATATAAGGTCCTATAGTTAGCCACTGGTTTAGTGTTTATTGACTTTCTTTTTGAGACTTATTGAGAATATTCTAATGCAGCGTCATGTTAACAGAGCGTGTAGCATTCGACTAGAATGATTAAAACAAATTATGGAACGAAAGAACAGACTGCGGCGTGAATTGTAAATATATGCTAGAAGGTTCTTAACGAGTTTCTATGAGGTGAAAGTGAAAGCATTTCGGATCCACTAGGATAAGAAGCATGTTCACATCTTACCTTAATTAGAATTTTTTCAAATGACAGTATTCATGATTATATCAGCAAATGAGTATAGGGACAACAAGAACACCGACCCACATGCTCACGTGCAAGAGCATGAATGTATATTGAATTGCTCATCTTCATCCATAAATGGGATTCTTGCCCTTCTCTGTTATTGTACAACTCTCAGGTTGCATAATTTTGGCTTAAATCGATTTAATAGTATAGGAAGTCAAGAATATATATAATATACACACACATATATATATATATACATATATATACATGTATATATATATATATATAGTATATACATATGTATGTATATATATATATATCTATACACACACATATATATATATATATTTATAAATCTATATAAATATATATATATATATACATT
>WIPJ01011980.1:138513-154832 GCA_018155075.1 Cassiopea andromeda | reverse complement strand
TATATATATATATATATATATATATATATATATTTATATATATATGCATATATATGCAATGATTCGTTATGATTGGAAAATGCTCGCTTACTATGGAAGCAGACACTTTCAAAACAAAACCCTTCCTTCCTGGTGCAAACATTGATCTGAGTAGCTACTAACAACAGCACATTACAAAAAAAGTTAACTTCATTACAAAAAAAGATAGCTTCATCTCAAAGCAAAAAGACGGGAAATGTGAATCTCAAGACAGCAAATTAGTGTGACATGCTGTTTTGGATACAATACAGATGATAAAGTAACAAGAACTGTCTCGTAAGTACCACAATAATATTGAAATTAGTTAACTGATATCTGGAAATGAAACGTAGCTGACATTTCAGCTTGAACGATCCACACTTTGGTTACATGCCAGGATAATTCAATTTTGAGTCACGACTTTCAAGGCAAAACCTTTCGTTCACTTACTCTGTCTAACTAAACACAAACAAGTGCTAATTTTTTATGTATATTTCTGAAAGTTTATGCAATTACTTGAAGCTTGCAGATTCAACAATTTTAATGAATGAAAACAAGAACATGATATTGGAAATGCACATGGTATCTAAGCAAACAACATACTCTTGAAGTTCAATTTTCATGGGAAAGAGATTAGAAAAGTTAATTAAAGTATTTCACACGTTCAGAGCTATGCTCTTCGATGGATAAAACATGATCCCAATGTTGACAAGCGATCAAATCAACGGACAAACTTCTCAATAAAAAAATGAATAGCATGAAATCTTACCTTATAAGCGTTAACAACATGAATGCATAAATACACGCAACCACTTACACGCTGGTACACGTGCGCGTGTGGATGAAAGCACACGCGCAAATGTATAGCAATATATATTATACGAAAATATATCTAAGGCCCTATCAAACGAATGCAACATTTCACCTTCCGACATTCCTGCTTGGTGAAATGTTCTGTTCGTGTGACCGGCAAGCACGTAACTGGATGAAATGTACTAGGGGGCAAAACCTAGTTCACAATCAGGTAAAACCAGTTCAGTTCAGAGGGGCAAAAGCTTTATTTCCTTATGTACATCTCTAGGTTACTGATTCTGTTGGGGAGGGCAAAGCCAATCAGAATTTTCCAGTTGGGGGCACTGCCTACAGGTACGTGAAATGTTGCATTCGTAAAATGTTGCCCTCTGCAGGTACGTGCCAGGTGATCGGGGCCTTAATAGGACGAACGAACCAAATATTATGGATAATTTATCCATCGATTTTCACTTTATATGAAGTGCAAATATTTGCAGAGCTGGTAAGATGCACAGGAAAGACCATAACTAAGTTGGTGCTTTTGAAGCATGGGCATCTCATCTTACTTTTTTCAAGTTATGAAAGATTTTAACGCATAAATTGCAACGACGCTTTGATTAAGGCAGTGGTATGCATTGTATTGTTCCTATCCAATTTGATCCTAAATTGAACATTGCTGTAAATCTTTGCAAACGTACTAAACAGCAGATGACATCATATATAGATGAGAACATTAGGATTAGTGCCGTTAGCTGTTTAGCAGGATCTGTGTAAGTGCTCTACCTTTCTCTTCCTTTGTATCACAATATTAAAATTTCAAACATTATTAAACAAAGCCATCAAAGTACCATTCACTGTGCTCTTAAATGTAAAAAAGGACTCTGACAACTTGATGAAAACATACTTTATTTTTAAAGCAACAGTTGGTGAAAGAAATACAGCAGTTTTATTTTGATTCCAAATTCATCCATTTTTTATGTTGCTCCAAAGCTCAAAACGTTAAGTACACTAGCATTAAACACACATCTTTACGTAAAATATTGTGAAAAGCTATGAAAATACATACTAGCATATAAAATACACATTTCACCTTAGCCAGGCCATGAAGAGAATGCTTGGAAATGAACGGTAACCAACCAATTCTTAATTTCTAAATAAATTCATGCACTGTTGGTTTGACTCTGGTAAGAAGCCAATGCAATTGCCTTGGACAAAGAAAACACTTTATTAAATAACATTGTGACAAAACAAGAACAACACAAATTACCTTTACTAAGTAGCAGACAACCAAGAACGCACTCCGCCCCCTTCCAGCTTTGCAGTGCACATACACGCTTTGCTGTTTTTCTCTAAATGTCTTGATAAATGCGATAGCATTTTCGATTTCATCAACGGTTGGTGTAGAGTCATAATCCAACGTAGGTATTCTCAATTGAGTCACTCCGAGCTCTTGCCATTCCTACAAAAAGAGCATCCTCAATCAGGGAAATCAACAAATGCTTATCGAGTTCTCAAGATACAGCCCTGGCCAAACGATTCAACATTTACTCAACATTGAGCCAGCAACTACTGGGTATATGTTGGCAAGGATATGTCGATGGGGGGCATGGGGTGCGTAGCGCCCCCCAATATTTTCAAATTAGCAAGAAAGTTGGTCAAAAGTTAGCCAGGTAGCAAGAGGGTTGGCCACAGTATTTTCTGGGACCTTCTTTCTTTTTTTAGTAACAATGTAGTAAACAATAGTTGGTCAATTGGTCAGAACGCCCCCTCCCAAAAGAAGGTGTTTCGGCACATCACTGTATGTTGGTTTCATGTTGGAAGAGGGTGGTCAAATGACCCAGAAAATGTTGGGTTGCAAGAACAGCTTGTGCATTCTTTGGCGCGCCTTGCATATGATGAGAATGAAAAAGCCTTTGTGCGCATGCTTGCAGCCAGCAAATGCTGTGTCTTCTGACCCAGTAAATGTTGGTCAAATATGCTCAAACAGCGTTCGAAAACGATAGAAGATTAATTCTCTGCATCAAAAAATTTTGAACGCTTTCAAACCTATCCCAACATTAAGCCAACAATTGTTGGGTCACCCAACATAGTGGTTAAATGACTCAACTTTGACGATCCTACATGAACCCAGCAATTGTTGGCTTAATGTTGGGTCAATGTCGGATCGTTTGGAAAGGGCTTAACCACAAGGTTTTGCATGATTATCATCGATCACTCAAATCGCAACTCAATTAGGCATGTGATTTAAAAAGTGATCTCTACTGGATAAATCACACAAGAGCAACATGAATGCAGCCTATAATATTCATAACCCGCTTTAATTGTCTATATTTAGCTAAGTTGAATCTTTGCGTCTTCAGTGACTTAGTTTCTTATATGAATGCTTGCCTTAACAGCCTTTCTGTCACCTTGCTTCCATTATGAAGGAGGTATTTGCATCACAGCTACTGCTAGCATAGCTCTTTTATTATATACATAGAAGCATGTTTTTGACATCCTACCTCATTTGACAATGAAAGGTACTTTGTTTCGTATTCTTGATTCAATGTTATCACACCTTTGACGGCTTCGTCTGCAACGAGCTAGCATAAAATTGAAAAAAAGATGATTAAAAAATAAAGGAAGCAACGTGTAGACACGCAAATGGAGGTGGATTGAACATGCATTAGCAGCGAATGGTGAATATGGCTTCTAAGTTTAGCATGTCTGTTTCCTAAGTTTTGCCCGTTTGATTTCTAAGTTTTGCACAAAGTCTCTACAGTGGCAACTTTTTGTAAAGATGTTCATTGAACAGAAGAATAAAGCAATCCAGTTACAAATTGTAATGCAAAAAGAAATGCCGTTGACTCTCTCTACTTCGAATCTCTGTAATTCGAATATCTGAAAAATTCGAACAAATTGAAAATCACCATGAAATTTCTTCATGAAACTCTTCTAATTTTCATTCTGTATTTCGAGCCTTTCTATTTCAAAGGCATTAATTATATGAACAAATTTTCAGGCTGTACAGCAAAATTCTTTCCGTAATTCAAATCCTATGGATAATGTTCTTTTCGAAAGAAAGCATCTAAGGAAAGCATATTGAGCATTCAAGAAAAAGAAAACTAAGACAAAACGAGAAAAGAATCAAGCTTTTTTTTAACTCCTTGGCCTTACCAATTTATCTCAAATTTTTTGAAATCTGGAATCCTCTCAGTTTTGAGATTCGGATAAATTGTCATCATGGGCGTAAGAGGACGTCAAATTTTTGGGAGGGGGCTGCAAACGCTCTGAAAACATACAGCCCGACTTTCCTATTGTTGTTTCAAAAAATTTGCGACGGAATTCTGCCCAGCTTGGAGGGGCTGTAGCCCCCTGCCCCCACCTCCTACGCTTGTAATTATCATGCATTAGTTTCTATAATTATTCCCGTAAATAGTTTGCCTAAATCAGCTCTGTAATGGTTGCAGTAAATAGCCGAAAGGAAATCAGAGAACACATGTCTTTCTATTGATAAGAAAGAAGTACTCGACTGTTAAAAAACCTATGAAAGTTCAGTATTGGATTTTTAAAGACGTAAGAAAGTTCATTAGTGCAAATGTATTTAAAACTCAATTAATTTGTGTAGAAGATGTTATGTACGTCATATTAGCTGCCCGCTAGCAAATTAACTTCCGCTATCTATTAAAACTTATCATTATTTCATGTCTACAGGGAAATTTTTCACCTTCCACTAATGTGCATCCATAAAACATTGGAGTACAAAAGATTTGCTAGGAAAGTCTTACGTATGGATTGAAACTGGAATCGTGAAAAAGTTAAGAAATTTCAGTATTGGGCTGAAAACACTTTCTCATAAATAAAAAACACGTATATTATCATTATTATTCATTATTGCTATCCTCATAACATGAGAATAAAATAAGCGGAATTTTTATTTCCATGTATAATGGCTTCCAATGACACAGATACTTGTTGTCATAAAATTTAACATTAGGCGTTCAAATAACACTATTAAGTATTGGAACGGCATGGAGCACACTAACTAACACTCTTCTCCTACAATTGTAATGGGCAGTTGAAAATCTCCATTGATGGCGAGAGGTAACTTAACAAATTTCTTGTGACAGGACTAGTGTAGCGGTGCTTCGACTTCTATTTTTCCTAGGGTCCTGCGTTTTCTCTTTTGCGCAGCATAGCCACGTATGCAGGATTTAGCTGGCTGATCAAGATCGATATTTAAAAGTATTGCATCATACAAAAAACACTGGTGTGTAACCTCGACAACACAGAACAATAAACATTAATAGACAATTGGATAAACCTTTCTAGCCGTGCTAGGAAATGGCAATGCTCCAAGAACAATCGTCTCATTTATCCTATCATACCAGTTTCTATCGATTCTTGAACGAAGAAGATTCCACAAAAGTGTTGGAATGAATGCGACTTTTGCACCAAATGCATGCATTTGACTGAAGGACATTTTGCTTACTACAGTATGCACCATGAAAGCAAAATGGCATCTTTAAATAGCCTCGTCTGCATGTTTACGTAATGTCTATCTTGGTAACTTTTTCTAGCCAATGCGACTAGATAACGCCGGTCACATGGCATTGTTGCCATTCCATGTTTTTATATTTTTATTTATAAATAAGATTAAATAAGACGTTCTGGTGCTCTATTATTTAGGTGATCCCTCGCCGTGCACACCTGACGGGAGAGAGATTTGATTTACTTCAAAAAGAAATCATAATTCCAAGCATCATGGTAGAAGAGGCGAAAGAATCCTACTCATTTATCAAAGCTGTGGAAGATAAATACACAGCAACATTTGATGCAAAGTTATTCAACAATATCTTGCTTTCGCCGAAACGAAGAGGTAATATCAGGTTGTAATTTAAATGAGCGAAATGTTTTGTATCCACTTTCTATCTACTGGAAACTCTGCCTAAGTTGTGTCCATTCGCTATTCGTGCTTTCCAGCTCTGTTGACTGCAATTTCCAAACCATTGTTCTTCCCTGCCGTTGTTTTGAATTTCCTCTTGACAGGAGGGATAAAGATCACCTACTCATTTAAATAATTATTTTACTCTTTATAAATGTAGCCCTCCTTCTGACGACAACAACTCTGAATACCAAAGAAGTATTTTCTACTTCATGATCATGGTATCGTAAATTCCTGAGAGCTAAAGTAATCGTTGAAAATGTAATCACTTGAGTAGCTATCGATAGTATGATTGAATGCGGGACATCTGCATTAGATAGAAAAAGCGATAGTCGAGAGATAATCCAAGAAACATTGGTTCATTATTGCTACTGGATATTGATATTGTTGAATAGGGAGCAAAAATATGCACATTTGTCACCATCAATTTAATTGAATCAGGCTTTGGCTCCATTACCACGTTATCACGCAATAATGATGTTGTTCCTAACAGGTTGCATGAGCAATTAGCTATATAATTACTGAAGCTGTGAAAATTCCCAGCAGCAAGCTGAATGTTCTAACTTATGCATTCTTATAGAAAGAAGTTTCAATTTATTTACTTGCTGATAAAATACTTAATTCACAATTATGATAATGCCACGTAAATCTCAGATTTGTTCCTATAAATTTATTCTGGAAATGTGTTTATTACCTAGTTAATGAACTTTATGTTTTATTCAATCTTGGCAACAGAGGAGGACTGGCTAATTTTTTTGGCCTGGGCACAGTGTGAATAATTGGTTCATGATTTCTAGAAATCCCACATTGGGAAGGCATATCTTGCTGCAAACAGGTAAAGCAGCTAGGTATCAACTACATGTGCAGGCAATGGAAGGGTATTAAGTGTATAAGTAGATGATTTGAACAGTTTACCCCATTTCTTACAACCTTCTTGCTTGTCTATATGGAATGAAATGCCCAACCTGTATGCCAATTCTAGCCCCAAATCCCTTGAGGCTCAAGTTCAAGTTAGTGATGAGTGGAACATGAGTGTGTGTGTGTGTGTGTGTGTTTGTTTGTTCAGGTGGATATGCATAGAAGTGTTTGTATGTGTGTGTGTATGTGTGTGTGTATATGCAATAATTGAGATCTTATTTCTTACTAGCTGCGCTTGTAAATCAACAAGGCAACTTACAGCGAACAGTTCTTGCTGTTGATGGTTGCAACATTAGCAGTGCAGGTGGAGCTGGTGAGATATCAAAGATATGCCCCAATGTTGTAGAACTAGACATTTCAAATAACCTTCTTCATAGCTGGGAACAGGTATGTGAAACTTATCTTAGAAAGGCCTGCAACCAAAGTGGCTTCTCTCTTGAAGTCAACCATGAATAAGCTTCTATTTGCATTAGCTTGTCATGTTTTTCAATGAGAGCTTCTCTTTGTACTTAGAATTACTTCTTAGTCTATTCTGTATGATCCCTTAAAATGAAGAAATTTCTGCTTCCGTTTACACAATTGATAGGGTGTAGACCATAGGCTCATTCTTTATCTAGCTAGCAGTTTCCCAGCCACAAAGTCAATTTGTTATGATAAAATGTATCTAGTATGCTCCAATCAGGTTTTATTGAGAATTGGTAGTAAGTAGAATTTCATTATTGTATTCATTATGTGCAGGTATTTTTGGTACTATGCCAGCTCCCAAAGCTAACTTTTCTCAACCTAAGTTGCAATCCTCTTGAATCAGAGTTTGATGAAAAGAAATTGGATGGCATAATTAGCAATAATGGCATCCCAAAATTGAAAAACATTGTATTAAACAACACAAATCTTCCGCTTAAGTTGGTATTCAAGATTCTTGATATCTTTCCAAGGTATGTATCTTGCTGTGAGTCTTGGTTTTGAGATCAATCAGCTTTTACAAATCTTGCATTGGTGCCTAGTTAGCTCAATTCTTATATGAACATTCCTATTTCTGAAACAGTGTTTTTGTCATATGTACTGACTGCTAAGCAGTTAAAGATATCATATTGTATTAGCAAGCTAGCTTTTTGAATAGTGAAGATCAGCCATATAAAGTTGTTGTCTAAAGTTATAGCCCACATAATTTAAAGTTAGGGCATTGTTATTTCCTTAGAGAAGAAAGGCAGCTCTTAGTAAAACATTTTTGGATAAAGTAATATTGCTGGTGGATTTCTTTAAAACACTTTTTGGAGTTATTCTCCTTCTGTATCTTCTTTGTTTCTTCCTTCATCTTATCTAACCATTTTATATCTTCTACATTGCAAGCATTGAAGAACTGCATTTGAGCCTTAATTCATATGGATGCGTAGTGGATTGGCCTTCTTCCTTTCCAAATGTGAAAAAGCTCCATTTCAATAACAATGGCATAGAAGAATGGAATGATGTTGTGCGAATTGGGAAGATTTTTCCAAATCTCAAAAGTCTCATATTATGTGAGAACTGTATCAAAGAAGTGAAAGTGGACACAAAGGCAATTATGTTTGAAAAGCTAGCTACTTTGAGTCTAAGCCAAACAGAAGTTGATGATTGGAATTCATTAGATGAGATGCGCAAACTGCCTGTCTTGGAAGATCTGAGACTTGTGGGGATTCCACTTGTGAGAAGAGAGGAGAGCAGCAAGGCTCGACAGTTAGTCATATCAAGGCTCCCTAATGTTAAGAAGTTGAATGGTAGCAGTATTGATAGTAATGAAAGGGAAGATGCTGAGAGATTTTTTCTTCGATACTACATGGATAGTGATGATCCCCCTGCTCGTTACCATGAATTAGTTGGGATTCATGGAGAGGTCAGTAGATTGGCAGAAGTTGACATGAGTGTAAAAGAGCATGTGCAAGTTACAGTTTACTTGAATGAAGAGGAACATTCCAAATTGGTGATTGATCTTTCAAATACCATCAGAGAATTCAGGAGAATAATTGGCAGAAAACTTTGTTTGGCACCAAAGAGTTTTCGAATGTTTCATGTTGATGAATACATTCCGACAGAACTTAGTCCTTTATCTAAGCATCTCAACAGCTGCTATATAAAAGATGGTGATCGCATATTGGTCCAGAGCTTTAATAAATAGCTAATAGATGCTCACCAACTTTGTGAGAGCATGAACATATTGAGTTTCTTACAAAGCTTAGTCAGTTGTAAATATTCCTTGCTAAGACATAATTTGTCTGTTTTAACCTTTTCCTATTTGCTTAATAAGAAATATAAAGAACTGGAAAGCATATTCAAATCAATTTTTACATATCACAAAAGATTTCCATGCTATTTAAAGCAACCTAGGATATCATATAGATTAAACTTTATTCCAAGGTTTTTTAGCACCCTCATGTATCAGGATCATAGACATGAACTGGATTAGAGCAGCAACGATGTAGAAACAGTGAGTAAAATTGATAGTGTAGAACTCATCAAATTATTGCAGGGGAAGAAAATACCCCTGCCTCACCCAGTGTCTACAGGCCTGTGTAATAGCATGCATCCCCATCCAAACTTGTCTCTTCTGTTTTTATTTATCACATAGAGATTCACCATATGTTTATACTTCTTTTTAAATTGAGACAATGTAAATAGTTTCAGTATATGGCTCCAACCTTCTCTTTTGCCAAATAAGGCAATATGTGGGGTAGCATATTACAATGGATTATTTGCTAGTTTTTGTGAGGCTTTATTTTGTTTTAGGATGGAACAGTTTGACATAATTCATATGTAAACAAACGGAGTAGACAATGAAATAATCATATCATCTATTATCATATCTCAAAGCTTATCTATACCAAATGCTTAATTTCATTTTGTTCATTGCTTGCTATTCATGAGTACATTTTTTAAAAGACTTATATTGTCAAGAATGGGTTTCTTCTAGAAAATGAATTGAAAGATATAAACCAATCAACTATGGGAATGTATTTTTGTGTTGGAAGATTGTGAAATGTGTAGGCTGTGAAGAGGAGTAGCAACCTTAAGTCTTCAAGAGTCTCTTGTAAACACTAATGGTATCCACAGGTAGCTAATTATCAAGGTAATCAAATTATGGCCTATGCCTCTGTTTAAAGGAAACAGCTAAAAGATATTTGATTGTCAGAATCACATGGAGTGTGTTATGTAAATATTTGATGCCACATGAACACACAATTTTATATTAGTAGCTTTCAAATATCATCAGAAAACAAACCACATCAGTGAAAATTTTGTAAGGGCTACATAAAATTTCACCTTAGATCATATGAAGCAACTAAAAGTTTTCTCAATTGTTTCTCAATTCAATGCAATTCAAATTGGGAATTTATACAGAAAGGGGTAAATACTTCCTACAATGAGAGACTTTCAATAGTGTTGATAAATTATATATGTCAAGTGAGGCCATCAACTCGATTGTCTAACAATTCTATCAAAAATGCAGCTTTTTAAAACAAAAGCTAAATGATAAACTATAAAATTGGTCCCTTTCCTAGAGAAAAGGAGTAACTGTTATTAGATTTCTGCAAGGTATGGTCATATTCTAATGGTTTTGTCTGTTTTGATGGTATAGGAAACACACATAGGCATAGCAAGTGGGGGCTGTAGTGTGCAGTAAAGTGGAAGTTTCATTGCAATCAGAGAAAGTGATGGCTTATTTCAAAATGCTACAATAAACTACATTCAAATTTTATACAAAAACTTTCTTTCTGCTTCCCTGATCTTGTTCATATGGGATGAATTATATCAGCCCCTTAGCATTCAAGTCCTCCTAGGCCCATCCATGCAGCCAGTTAGGAACATTCACTGTCATTTTAAAAATTAAGCCAGTGTTATTTTGACATCCTGGGATCTTTGTAGGCACTTCTTGAGGTTGTTTCATAGGAATTAAACTGCAATTTATACTGATCTGGAAGAAGCTCTGGTTGATGGCTTGGAAAGCTTCTAGGTTCTGGAGGTACACCTCCTGTCTTCTTTACATGATCTGGAATATGTTTGATTTTATGCCTTGTCTTGAAGTCCAAAGAATGGCTTGTTTGGAAATAGTGACCATACTAAAAAGTTAATTTAAAATAAAGTTGTATGTCAGCTTGAAAAGTTCTGCACAACTTAAAATGAGTGTTCATTGCTATCGATGGATTGAAGCGTTATCAATCACTACACAAATCTGTTCCACTGGGCTCCAAAAACATAGTTTTAAGCATTACTAGCCCACCAAATCTGGAACAACTAAAACCCCCAGTTTCTTACATGCATTAGCTTGCTATGAATGCGTTTGCGGACTTAACACCATCTGAGTGATAAGTAAAGCGTCAAGAGTTGTGATATATGTGAAAAAGGAGAGACGAATTCATGGGATGTAGATCAATGCATACTACCTGCGATGGCAGTGGCCTTCGCTTTGCCATGCTCCTGGTGTCAAAACGTTCCTCATTCCAGTTGCCAATTAACGTTCCGCGTGAATATTCGGTCTCATTTGTTGTGCACCTCCAACCAAATTGTTTAAACTTCTTCTCATCAGTATGATCCCAGATTTCTCCATGTCCAGATGCAGTTAGGAAGTTGCAAAATGGTGGCCTTCGTGACATGGTAGCTTAAAGTATTTTGTTAAAAATTTTCTAGTAGACTATTGAAGTTGATAAAAAATAATCATTATTGTGGCCCTGTTGCCTAGCAGCTCGAGAAAGAGGTACAAGCCTCCGCTGCAATAAACTTTTAGTACCTATGACGAAGCTATTAATCTTCACTATTTTCTACTGAAGCATCACCTTTGAAACTCGAGATCTTTTGATTTTCTCAGTATTAGCATTCTAAAACAACCTCAAGTTTTCCGTTTGTAGGAGGAATTCAAGCTGCGGTGGAGTACTAAGTAGAGGCTGAACGTAAATACAGTAACCATGGCAACTTAGCCTTGATCAACGAGACTGCTGCAGGAGCCCAACAAAAAATCACCACTGTTAGTATAGCATAGAGCTTTCCAGCATCCAAGATGTCTCACACGCAGACAATTTTGAAGCAGCCCGTTCAAGCCTCCAGAACATTTGATTATTTATACGGTAAGGAAATAAGCAGAATTACCCCTGTAAATATGCTCCATTGTGCAAGCAACCAAAGGAGATGGTAAGAATTTTGCTTAAATGGGTTATAACCTATTTAAGCTAAATAGGGCAAAAAAACAACTAGGAAAATATTCAAACGTATCCAAATCGATGTGGAAGTTCGTCGCAGGGCTCAGTGATTACATGGTGAAAAACAATCCGTTGGCCAGCATAGGCCTATAACTCATATCTATGGGATCATAACAGTGGCTAAATGTGAACTCATAGTACGAGTTCATATTTAGCCACTGCAATGAGCCCTGATGGTTGTAATTTGGATATTATTGCTTAATCGAAAGTTTTTTGGAATTCTACCAGGTCTTGTACCAAGCTTTATTTGTTACATTGCAAGTTTTGAAAGCATTATTTACATAAATTTGCAGATCCAATTTACACTGTATCAAGTGAAAGAGATCATGCAAGAGCTACATTTAGAGCAAGCACAAATGTAGCAAGAATTGTGAGTATTTGTGAAAGTTTTGCAGTTTTGTCTTGATGAATCACATTTCATCACTTAAGGAAATAAGCAGAATTACCCCTTTAAATATGCCCCATTGTGCAAGCAACCAAAGGAGATGGTAAGAATTTTGCTTAAATGGGTTAGCTGTGCTGAATATGAACAACTTCAAAACTTTCTAGATGTTCTTCCCCTAAATTTCATGAAGGTATTGCCCTTTCATTCAAGTACCATATGCTACTTATGCACTGAACTGATGAAAACACAGTTACAAGACTAATGAAATTTGGCATATACATAATACTGGGCACTCTTATTGCTTTAACACCCTTTGCAATAAACAATTTAATTGATTTGGTACTAGAAGGTAAGTACTGCTAAGGTTAAAAAATTTACAGTATAGTAAGCAGGAGTGAGACTGGGCACTTTAGAACTATATGTTACAGTTTTTGAGATCACTGTTGACTTGTTTGTTGGATTCAAAGCCTACAGTTAATTCAATGATATGGAGTGAAGAATTATATGGTAAAGTGAGTATGTCCACTACAGGTGTTGTTCCTTCCTTAACTCTTAAAAGAAAGAGATAATAAAGATTAAATGTGGGCCTATTTCAAAAATCATAAAGCAGTAAGTGATTTCCATTAAGAAGGTCTTGAAGGCCATCACAAGATGCACTATAAATGCGTTCTATTTTAATAGCACTATGTAGCACAGCAAAGCTGTTGTAGTGGCATCTTGAAATGTGTTTGGAATCATTGTGGGTTTTATGTAGAGCTCACCATTGCTGTATAAAGCTCTACTACAATAAATATGTCTGATTTGATGGCAAAATGGTTGTCACTTTTCTAGAAACGGGTTCCAGATTACCAAGCCATGTTCAGTGGCTTGATGCATTTCCCAGACAGTACGGTTCGGATTGATTCACGTGATCCTGTCCCTCAATTTATTCCAAGACAATGGAGAGGATATCAAGACCAAGCAAGGGAATCACTGGCCAGATACAAAAAGTAATCACTTCTAATTATTATTTGTTGCCAAGAGCCCACATTCATGACTCCTACTATTCCACAACAATAGTAAATTTTGGGATTGTTGATAACGTTTGTATGTAGTGATAATGGCGGAAAGCATTTTGCATAAAGAATTTGCCAAATGATTTGCTTTTTCTTCCCTCTATGTAGTAAATTTGCCAAAAAGGGTACCAGAGCACGAAAAAGCAGCAACATTCTTTTCACATACTAAAAGCTTTTTTTCATCCAACACTCATCGGAGTATGAAAATGTCAAATAGTGACCTAAAGGTTAACCAAAATATATATCCAGATGTGGTTAATGTGATAGAATGTGTCTAATTGGCCCCAAGTGTGACCAATTAGGGCCTATTACCATTGTATACTTGAAGAGTCCTAATGAGAAAACAAACTCTTTTTGTCTACACAAGACTGGGTGTTGAGTCTTGATGTAAACAGATTTCAAAACACTTAAATGAAAAAATAATCTTGCTTGCCCAATAATCTGAAAATTGTTGTCTGTATATGTTTTGGTGCATTCTGGATTTGCAATAAGGTGGCTGACTCACAATTAATTCTAGACTTGCTGTTTTTACATATACAAGGTGGCTGCTCTCTTGCGGCATAACTTTTCTTCCTGATGCTTGTTGGGACATGCTGTTTTTTTCTGTCTGCTAGTCTCTGTGTAGTGTGTCCTATGTATCAAGCTTAAAATTGACCCAAAAATTCATTAACAACACAAATTTTTTGAGTGGTAGGAACACAATCTTTTTTAGCAGATGGTAGCATAACTCTAGTCTTGTAAACCATATGGGGCTTTACAGCATAGTAACAAGATGTAATGGATACCTTTATTAAAGGATACCTTTATTATTCCTAAGTTTTGTGTTAAGATTTGGATACTGCTTGGATAAAGGTGAATAGATTTTGAAATGGAATATAGAATAGTTGAGCAAATTGTTGATGACAAACTTTTTTTTGGACATTGTAGACATCAATGTTTGTGGAGAATGCTATTTACCATTAAGTATATTTTCTATAGATTACTTCTCAATTATCAAACAAATTATGGGTTTTACGTGGATACTTGCACCCAGGAAAAAGGTTCCATACACAGTTCAACATATTTCATAAATTGTAAGATGATATAGCATTGGTGATGGGTGATTGGGAAGAGCAAACAAGTATAAGTAAGCAACAACAAATCCTAGGCTGAAGTAAGGACAATTCATAAAATAAAATTGAAAGATGGTTGTATACCTTTTGTCTGTTCACTTTTGCATTAATAGCAATGCAATGTTCTTTTTCAATTCCAGATTCAATTATGACCCAACAGTTGTCATTCCTAATGCAGCTTATGAAAAAGCAGAAGTTCGTGGCAGAGAGCGGTTCAAATTCTTTAGAAGGTTTTGCATATAGCCACATCATGCCGCATTTCATTTAAACTGCTGTTGTGTATTAAAAAGTTTTGGTATAATTTCATGCAAGCTATAGCTGTTGTTTTATACACCCAATTTATATAGCAATCATCGGTTCATTGGAGCTATTATTTTTGCTCCACTATTACTTACAGTACACTCTGAATAATCCTGATTTTCAGATAATCTGGATTTTTCCATACTCCCAAAATTTTATATACTATAATATACATATTGAGATGTGACTCTGCATTATCCATATTTTGTGTCAAATAGTAAATTCCAAAATGCTGGAAAGTATATAAAAATTAAAATAATTTCATAAAAAATCCCCCTCTGAGAGGGAAGAGACAGAAGGCACAATACCTATCAGATTTTTACATCACCTCTTCACTAGCTTACAGTAATTTCTGTGTGCAGTGTTCATTGATAATTATTAGACCAATGTAACTGCTCCATTGCTTCAACTCAGTTTATAATAATGGACAAAAGTATTCTGAAAATATCACTGGAAGTCATAGGACATGATCAGTTTGATTAGTGTCAAGCTGTATTTATTTCAACCTCTTCTTCATTAATGTTTCAAGTACTGACACTCCATTTATCTAGATTTACTCTTAGTCTAGATTTTCCCGTACCCCCAATCAATCTGGAGTATCTGGAGTATACTGTAGTTTGTAGAGTTCATGCAGTTTCCTTCATCACCTTTTATCTGTATCTAAGCATTGTACAGGTAGAAAGTTATAAGTTTGTTTGTAGAGTCATACAATCTCTAGCACATTGTTTTTATTTTCTTTTTGAAATGAGATACTCTGATTGAGGATCACTGATTTTGAAATATGTAAAGACAATCTTCATCAATTGTAGTATTTAGTTGCTATTAGCTGCAGTTTGAAACATGTTTCTCTTTTTTAGGCCAATCATTCCATTTCTTCAACAAGTTCCAGCTGAGGTAGTTTTGCAAGCAAACAGGTTAGGAACCACAGTTGATTATATATGGAACATGAACAGTATTTATAATAAGTTGATCAGTACTCATCAAAGATTTTCCTAATACTGTGAAAACACAGGCACTTTGGATCAAGCTCTGTCACTTGCTTTTGCTTGAATGGTGCCTGTTTGTTGTATAGGAGAAAAGCTAATTTTAAGTTAATAAGATACTTAATTATTGATTCATCAAACACAATATTTGCTTAGGACTGACCCAATGACTGGCACTGAAATAATTCCAGAGCGTGCACCAACTCCACTTACAAGAACAGTGATGGTGCAAACTGATTATAGGGACAGTGAAACACAAACTGACCCTTACTCACCTGAATATGTAATTCAGCCAGGGACACAACCAGAACTGCTCACTCTTGCCACACTTGCATATGGTAAGTAGGTTTCATTATAAAAGTCTAGCTGTAAACCTAAAACTATATACATGTGTTACAACTAAATGTATTTGTATAGATAGTATCTATATATAGAATAAGTCAAAAACTTTTCATATTTGTAGATGTTTCAATATAACTTTTCATTAAGAGTTATATTAATACATCTATAAGTGAGAAAAATTATTTTTAATTATCCTTTTTCTCTATTATAAGCTATGTTGATGCTGAAATGTAATATGTATATATATATATATATATATATATAT
>WIPJ01011980.1:122240-135553 GCA_018155075.1 Cassiopea andromeda | reverse complement strand
TATATATACTTAATTTAATTTTTAATTCACTAAATACAATGATAAACTGCAATATGTCTAGGTAGTTTACAAGTTGCAAATGCTTTCATTGTAAATTAAAATATTTGTATTTATGTGTGTTTTTGTACAAGTTGACTACAATTTGTTTTGTAATATTCAGGACATGGCTTACCTGCTGGTCTTGCGGAAGTGGAAATGATTGAACGAGCCAGAGCAAAAAGGGCATGGTAGGTTGAATGCAAATTCTGGTTACCACTTCACAGAATTATCACCTTGACATAAGTTTTGCTATTTTTGAGACATAGCAAAGCAATGTGGGATTACAAATGGTTTGATGCAAGGTTGACCAAAAATTTCAGTAATCGTATTTTGTTCAAGGCCTGATGATTGTTGCAAGCATAGCAAATACTTGTTGATTTGTTTGGAAGCAATGAAAGTTCTTTTTTAGAAAGCAAACTATATTACCAATGCTGTTGAATTATTCTATGATTTATTAATGTTGTGAAAATTTGATAACATCATAATTAGAGTGTTACGTTTCTTGTACATTAGTAACAGACAGACTTCATAAGTGGCCTTTCACACACATTATCAATGATTTAAGCTTTGATCTATTACATTCTAGTGCTATGCATGTCATCATATAAACTGTTACAGCAAATTTAGCATAGACTTACTTTCCGCTATTTGTTAGTTTAAATTCTTATCTCAAGGTATTTCTTATCTGTATTTATTTGGCCTGTTGGGTAGCAGTCAACAGGAAAACAATAGCAATTGATCTGATAATAGTTTTTGATCTAATAGTATTAATAGTGTTAATAACAATTTTTGATGATAGGTTTTCGATAATAAGCTTTTCAATTACTCTCTCTTTGATCATGGATTGATGGCTAAATGGTGTCTTTTGAGTATAAAACGATGCAGTTGTTGCTAAATTATGTGGAATTCTTTCTAGTTTCATTTTTGTTTCTATGTTCAATACTTTGTCACAGCTTTACTGACCTGGGTCTTTTAGGGAGGCTACACTACCTGCCTTGAATGATGTAGACAATCTTGAAAAGAGACGTGCTATGATGGACGAACAGGAAAGGAGGGAATGGGCATTCAGAGAAAAGGAGATTGAAGAGTAGGATTTTTGTCGCTGTTCTTTTGTCCTAACTATTAAATAATCTATTCAATTCCTCATGCTTTTGAGAGATAGTTATGCCGTGTAAGAATTTTCCCCCTTTAAAGATAAAGTTGGTAAATTTTGTTAAGTATATCCTACTAGCTGTTCCACTATACCTCTATAGGCGCAAACGCCAATAGAGACCTTCAAAAATCTTGACTATCAGCTTTAACTGAAGCTTGAAGTAAAAGCAGTCATCTCTATTGGTCCCACTCAAAATTAATGCATCTTTTACATTGTGCTACTCTCAACAGGCACGAAATTGTCAGAAAGTTGGTCATGCTGCAGGAGATTTAGTCTCCCGTTAATCATTGTGCTTTTCATGACCTTTTCTTAGTCCTAGTAGTTGATTAAATTATCATAGCACCCACCCTACCCCCCAGCAGAAAGTTTCTAAGCACATCCCTGTCTATCTCTACCACACATTTTCCACTAGGACGTCTGTACTACACGCTATGCATAATTTTCTACGCGTTATGTACTATAACTTATGAACTACTACCTACCCACTATGCATGACAGTCTATAGATTAGTTACTAGGCATTTTGTCCGATCCATTGCATATTGTACATTGGATACTATGCATTGCAATATGGTTTTTGGCTTTGTTTAGATTGCAAGAAGCAAGGCTTGAAGTGCTGATTAAGATTCTTCAGCAAAGAGAAGACACTCATACAGATCTCAATAACAAAAGACTAGACCATATTTGGTAAGTTCAACTGTTAGCAAGTAAGATACGATTTTGATCTCCTTTGGGAAGTACTTCTTATCCTAAAACAGCAAAGGTTGCTTTGCATAAAATGAGTATTTGGTGTTGTTCATTAGCTTTTCTTCTTACTTTTCTCATTCTTCTTTTTTCATCTTTTTCTATTGAATACCTTTATTTTGTGACAAAAATTGAAAGCTGCCCTGGATTAGTTGAATGCACTTATCGATTCCTTTACTTGCAGTATTGGCTTAAGCTGCAGTATCGCACATTGTTTTAATTAGCTGTGCAGTGTTCCCATGCCTTCGTAAAATTCTTTTAAATTCATATAGAAAGCAAATACCCTTAGAAATCTTTAATTTATACCAGATTTCTCAAAGTCTTCTTGAATATCTTTTTATAGAAGTGTTGCTTCTATTAGCAATTGTGGTATTTGTATACAGGAGAATTTTATGTGCAGAATCTCACGCCAGTTAATCTTTTATTTTGCCGTCTTATGTGAAGTAATAGTTGGATAGGGTCGACAGTCTGTGTGTTGTCGGTAAGAACGTGACTATTAGCACGGGAATCTCCTTGGATATCTTTCATCTTTGTGGATTTTTGTTGTCGTTTGCATCAACCTTGAATTTCACTTTCTCTACAGGACCGAAAAGCAGACTGAAAAAGATGCGAAATTTGAAAAGATCAAATTGGATCACATAAAAAGTAAGTATTTTCTTTGAAAGAATTCTTATGTACTTTTACTTCTATTGAGTAGTATAAGTTGTCAAAGAAGAGGTGAAGTAAGGTCTTATAACAGAAGATGCAATAGCAGCCCCTTTAGTTACTATCAATTTTTATGTAGGACTTTTATTGTGTCTAATTATTACATAACGTTTTAGCAGGTTTTTTATACTGGCAAGTAGATTAGCATAAAATATAAAAGTTTTTTTCGTTGTTTTCTAGCATTTTTAAAGCCTTATAATTTGAAGTGAAACAACTTGTCATCTATTCATATAGTGTCTTTCCTTATTTAGCAATCAGAAAGCTTACGCGAAAACGTGATGCAGTGGAAGGCAAACTTGAACGGCGAAACTTCCTATCTGATTATTCAGACCCATCTTCTCAAGTGTATGCTCCAATGTCTCGCATTGGGGTATTTTTGGACAGAGGTTCCGAGCAGTTTGTTGTTAATAGTCGTTACTTGAGTACTTACCAAGGGCTCCTGGAACTTGAAGCGTCCTTACCAGACTATGTTTTAAAGCCAAGAGTACAGGCACCAAGACCCAAATCTTCAGGCAAAGGTGGGTTCGTGAAACGGAAAGAGAGACGTAGATTTGAGTTAGATGAAGTGGCAAAGCAACTCGAAGATGAAAAGAAGCCCAAGGAGCCACCCAAGCCATTGCAGTTTTTGCATAAAATTGAAAAGCCAATTCCAAGGCCACCAACACCTTCTGTTGAAGAACCTAACGAGGTATAGCAATTTCAACTGAATTATCATATTACATTGATTGCACTCTTCTACTTTTATACGAACACGAGCCTGGAATTTGGTGGAAAATTAATAACCAATTAAGAACAAGGTCGAGGCTAAAGAACTGTCGAAAAAATATATTTGGACAAAGATACATAAGTTTCCCACTAACATATGAACATGAAATGTCTTTTCCGGCACTAGATACTGTGCTAACAGTGTCTTTTTCTAGTTGTTTATCAACCTTTTTCACTAAAAACATTGATATGCAATAGAAACCATCTCGGATTTAACATTTGCTTAGTAGGCTCTCAATCAAAACATCCAGTGCTATCTTGAACATATATTGCTTATATCCTACTAATTTAAGAACAAATTGAGAACCATTCAGCCTCAAAACTGGAGGGAAATGAAGAGCAGCCAGCCTGAACCTCGATTTTACTGGTTCTTATAAATAAGAGTGTACTCCATGTGCATGATAAACACAATATACTGTGATGTAAAAGAAGATAAAGCAAAGCAGCAGTTTTTATAAAAGAACTTAAAACAAAGCATTTTATATTGCATCGTAGTATACTTATACATAATACAATGTAGTATATTTTATTGTATATAATTTAGTAAAGTATAACACATTGTTTCTCAATTAATTTTGTAAGCCCCCTTCCCATAGAAAGAAAAACTATTTCAAGCCCCCCCCACTGGTCATTACCTCTAAAAATTGTATATGTATGCTTGTTTCCCGGGATGATACATCCCCCACTAGCATTGCTGCGCCCCCCTTGAGAGGCGTACGCCACTATTTGCGAAACACCAGTATAATATATTGTAGTATAATATGAAATAATATATTATAATGTAATATAATGTAATATAACATGTTGTAATTAGTGTAGTATAATATCCAGCCTCAGATGTTTCTGAACTGTTTTTTTACATTCTTGAAACTTTCTATAGCAATAACAACCTATATAAGACAACTGTGATAAATTTTAAAGACAAGTTTTTGAAACAGTTAATTGCTTGCTTCTATTTCTTTCAGTTTGATAACAAATTGTCTCGTAAAAACAATTCTTTCAAATCAACATTTGAAGCTCAGCCTGCTTGTGTTTCTTGAATGCTTCTTACTTTTTACTTAAGTTCAGCTTCGTGTTTCTTATAGATGCGTTTCTTATAAAAGGAACGTGTATCACATAATGGTGTTATGACCACATGTTTTCATATCATGTCCTTTTACGGTACACGCCTAGTGAATCATATGATTTCATATTTTGTGACGTCATCATATTATGCTAGCTGTTTTGTAATCTCATTTATTTGTTTTAAGAAAATACTCCATATCTTTTTTTACAGATTGATGAGGAAGAGGAACTAGCGGTTATTTTCCTCCAGAAAATAATTCGGGGCCGTGCCATTCAAAACATGGTTTGTGCTGTATTTCTCTGCTACATTCGTAAAACGTTGAAGTTTATTCGCGTCAATTGAAAGAATCGACTATGTCTTTACAAACTCAAGAGTTTTGTGGTGCATAGGCACGAGTTACCTATAATATGTAGAGATTTAAACAGTTTTTTCATATCTAGACTGGCTATTTTGTAGTTTTGCACCCATTGCTGGCAATGTTTTTCGTAAATGTTGGTGTCTGCTGTGGACCAGTAATAGCACCGCTGCCACTTTTATTGAAAATAAGCTTTGACATAGTAATCATGATACTTCATTAAAAGTTGCATCTGAAGTTTCTCAATCCTGTTGCTAGATTTTATAGTTTCTTTTTGATATACGGGAATTCTTTTTCGGTCTAAAAAGCATTTCTTCGTATTGAAAGTCAATTACTTATAGTAAGTATTGCCTTGGCGAGGTCTTGATTGTGTTTTGTAAGTCATAATAATCGAAATTCAATTGAAAGAGAATTATAAAATACAGTGTACTATATATCTGGGTGTAGGATATAAGGGTTTATTATAGGAAGATGCAAATGTGTATGGTTTAGAAAGGTACTTTATTTTCTCAGATCTATGAGGGAAAAGAAAAGCGACGCGAGTTAATCGAAGAGCTGAGGAGCACTCATGCACTGCAGTACGCAGAACAGCAGATAAAGAAAGCTGAAAAACAAGAGATACTCAAATTGCAAAGGGAGCGGGTATTGGAACAACATAAGGTATTGTTTTTTAAGCAGTAAATATTTACAGCTACAATAACAACAGGGTATAGCTAGGTTAAATATTTTTTTCAAAAAATCACCTAATACCAATTATATCACACTACAAGATGATGGACAGGACAAAACCACAAGAGGTGTGATCGAACATATCTCTCCTACAGCCAACAGAAACAGTAAACGATACAAACTAACATATATCTAACGAAGATACAGTTTTATTTCCATAGGAATCTTTCAACCACAGAACACTTGTAAGAGAAATTCCTCTAAACGTCTCCAGGAACGTAAAAATTAAATTGAAATCATAAGTTGTGGATATGTTCTTGATCCCTATTGGAATAAAACCCTTTACCGAAAAGGGCATAAAGAGAATTATAAATCAGTAAATAAAATAAAATAAAATAAAATAAGGAAGTATAAGCAAAATTAATAAGGAGAAGAAAGTAAGGTATTGTAGTTTTGCAAGGAATGATTTTGTAACTATATTATCATAGTAGTTTATGTCATTGCGACTTTCTTGATATGGATTGAAAAATTGGAACTTATTCCTAGTAGTTGACCTGCAGCGTGTTGCAAATGTTATTTTCATGCAAAAAGTATTGTGGTATCTTATTTACTGATCAAACTGAATATTATTTGATTTCTATCCTTAACGTAACATTAGTATCTTTTTTAGAAGATTTACCTAATTTTTATAGCTATACATCTTTCTATGTGTGGTGGTCTAGTAGCTTTCTGATCATTGCAGGCAACTTAGGTTTGCAGTCTAAAATGTAGTTTTCCTTATTTTTCCAGCATCTGTTAAGCGTTATGTATTCTTTCTTACATAGCAAAGCAATGAACTCTACTTTGTGTTAACAGTTACAACGTCTTGCCGTCTGTTTGAATATATGCTTTGCCTTCATTCCATAGGAATCATTAGTTAAAGAAGCTATTTCGTACCTGCAAGGATACTCTCTGGGTGATATGCTTGATTTTCTAAGCAAAGAGCTTATTCGAATACAAGTAATTACCCTTCATTTTTCATTAATTCATTCATTTATGTATTCATTAATTCATTCCTTAATCCTTGTATCCTTTCTAAATTCTCTCCAATAGTATAGAAAGTCACTAAACGCATTTATACTGATCTAAGTAGTTCTGTAATCATGAAATTCCATGAATACAGCAGCGTTATTCTTTATCTCAATTGAATCTTTATATTTCCTGTGGAATGTCCTGGTAAGTGAGCGTTAGTTATTGTTTTTCTCTACCTGCTTCATTCAAGAGATATATGCTCAATTAGATTGATACATTTGTATAGTTATTGATCATTTGGTCTGCCTAACAACATGTGCAGGTCTTGTACCCTGATTAAGAACATACGTTTGTGGCACAATCAGGGGCTATAATTGAACAATCGGCTCATGAAGAGATTTGAAACATTGAAAGTTTAATTACCATCCACTTCCTATAAGAAAATGCTAGAAAATTTCGTTTCTTGAGAGAATCTTGTTTTGTTGGTTCCCGCTTTGGATAGCAATATTTTTAATCAGAGCTCATATGGTTAGAACCTGATGTCAGGAGCGTATAGGATATTAATAATTAAGAAGAAACGGTTAATTTTTGTAAGCTTGGACAGGTTTCATTCTACTCCACATATTATAAGTGACAGCGGTAAGCTAAGAACAGTGCAATTTAAAGAGCGTCCTATTTTCAGTTGGAAAGAGCCTTTCACCTGCCAAGTATATGTTAGTATAGCATTTTTACTTAAGTACTACTTATTGTGACTGTTTTATATTGGAGTGCTTGGTACATATATCCTTCACTTTAGTATTCATTAAACTTTTGTATCGTTGTGAAATATTTTGTTATCTAAAACAGTCAAGAAAGCAAATTGTGTTCTCGTGAAGCAAGCCATTAAGCGTGATTACATTTATAACACCGTAGAAACTTCTATATTTATCGTTGGTGAATTCGATGTGGGTGCTCTGTAAACTTTTTATTTCGCATGTTTTCGATTCACTATGCCCACATGCTCACTAAACCAACTAATGGCATGTACACCCTCTGTTCAGATCTATGGCTCACGTTTATTTGATTCAGTTTCTACAATATTTAAGTTTGCTCGCTGCTTACAGTTTTTTGCTTTGCTCGCCTGTTGGGCATCAGTTGTTTTGTGTTTAAATTAAATATTTTGTCTTAAACGTGTTTTCTCGCTCCCATTTCCAAATAATTGAATATCTTTTTGGTACAATTAAACCAAACATTTCATTATTGTAAAAATATCATTATTGAAATTATCAGCATCAGGGACGTCGGAGCATATTTTTTGAGTGAGGGGGGTGGAACAAATTGCAAGCTTCTATTGGCCGTGGAAGTGTGGGTCAGGGGCGGAGCCCCGTACGCTTTCCATAGGTATGCTCTTATGTTGCCCTTAGATTGCAATAAGATAGGCTATCTATTGTATGACATCATACACGGAAAGAAAATTGGGGGGCTGCAGCCCCCTTTGCACCGGTGATAAAGCAGTTTAATGCAGTCAGGCTGTTGCAAACATTGCGAAGGGCAGTGCACACTTCTTTATACCAAGTCATGTCTTTTCTTTACTTTTCTTTTCTACATAATGCTCTGGTGTTAGTGTTTGATATATTTTGTTTTCATTTCTTCAGGGAGAGCGCCGCATCCATGCGTTTGCCATGCTCGCTGAACGTCAAAGGCGTATGCGAGAAGCTGAAGAAAGTGGACGGCGGCAACTCGAAGAAAGACGACGCCGTGAAGAAGATGAAATTTTTAAGCAAGTAGGTGCAAGTGCTTACTTCAGTTTCAATATAGAATCTTTGTCCTGTAGCCATAGGAAATAAAATTATGCATTTTGCAAATAGGATGACCCTTTGAAAATTTTTAAAACTCCATTTTGTCATTTCTTATCCAATCAGTGGAAAGTTTCAATATAAAATAATTTATTCATTTGTATGGATTGATATCTGGTAATTTAGAATGTATTTTCATATTATTTACTTAAAACCAGTTTCAAATTGTTTTGATGACATGCTTAAATAGTGTAAAAATCTTTCATGCATAATACATTGCTCCGTAAAACTCTGAAGCTTGTTTATTAAAAATCCCACATTATGATTAATATTGCATTTATGTTGAAAGCTTGGATTATAGATTCGTAACGGTCAAAACACGTGGCTTCCTTGGACGATTAGCAATTTTAGCAACATGGGTCATACTTTGGTTACAGAGAATTAATTATCCATACCAAACATGCAACTTTCTAATATTTTTCTTACCAGCATGAGCAGAAAAGTAAGCTTCTAAATCCTTTGGTTTCCCAATCATTGATTCAAACAAACTCTGGCAATATTCCTGCTTACGTCGATTAGGGTCTTACTATCGACATCGTGGGATTTTGTATTTTGACTGGAATATTTGTATTGTGGACTATCAGGTAGTAGAACAAATGATACCAGAACTGGCACTAGTAGTTATCCGTTAGCTTCAGCAAGGCTTATTGGCTCAACTTTTTGAAGTTGTCCTATGTATGCTTTCTGTGGGCGATTAGAAGCTGAACGCTTATCCTTTTCCTTGAAGATCATAAGATGCACGTCTTTTTATATAAGAAAACCATCATTTTGCCTGAGCTTCGATTTTCTTAGCTTTTCCTGAAATTGTGCCTGAGATTTTCTTAAAATTTTCTTATCTTTTACTGAAATAAACTGGCTAAAATGTATTCCACTTTCTTTGTTAATCTCATATTTTCAATTTGATCTCCATCTATAATATTTTGAATGTATTGATGAGGTAATATTGATTTTTGACAAAACAAAAACATTTATCTTTCAAAAATTGAGCTTCGTAATTTTCTTAAGATTTTATCTATTTGAGCCTCATTTTCTTACAACCTTTTTTCTTATAAAAATTGTACTACTATAGCTGGCAGCACACACGGTAATCTCAGGTTTTCGGCTATCATATGTTCACCATATCTTTCTTGGCAAATAAAATTTTTAACTGCCCATAGTCTCTTATATCAAATTGTGGCAATTTTTTTTAAATACGATTTTTGATTAAATGCTCTATAAGTACCGATGTTTTTCGCCAATTTGGTCATTCTGACAAGCGATTTGATGCTTTTATTGATGTTTAGATATATTTCTCGTTGACTTCACTTAGTTTAGTGCAATGCTTCTCAATTAATGTTTACAAGGACCCCCTATGAAAAGAAAAACGATTTTACGCCCCCACTCACTAATAATAAGACCACTCTCTATAGAATTTCCATAATTATACCTATCCTCCGGGGCCATACGCGCCCCCTTTAGCATTGCATCGCGCCCCACCAGTTGAGAAACGCTAGCTTATTGGTGTTTTACATTCATTTATATTCATTTACGGAGGGTGGCCCTTCAGCCGGAGCAAATTTGCAGTAAATTCGTAATAAACAGTTCAATATTCACAATGCGTTAACACAGACATGAAATGCAGGGTTACTCACTTTTCTCAGACTGTCAAAGTTCACCAAGAAACAGTAGAGACTTATTTGGAAGATATTATCATGGAATCTGTTGAACAGACTGCCGATGCACAGGCAAGAAGAGAAATCCAAGAAATGGCTGATAGAGTGAATGAGGCTGCTTATGAAATAGAGGCTACGTAAGTAGAGCTTTAAATTTTCGAAGCACACAGGGACACCCTGGTTTAGGTACTAAAACACTGAAGCAATATACGATGTAAACAAGCTCACTGATTTCAATTGTAATATTATTTATTCAGAAAAGTAACCTCCATATGCAATTCTCTCTATGCATTACTTTTCTCATGTTAGTTTTGAGTTGACATGGAAATGTTAGGAAGTACTGCTAGGTTGAAAACTTTGTGTTTTGGTGCAGGAGTAAATTTGTTATTTTTCCTGCTGTGCGTATTCACCACATGGGCCTTCCATTATCATTTAGTAGCATTCTATGTCGTTGTAAGTAATGCATATTTTGGCTTTGAAATATTTTTGCTGTTTTCTTTTATTTTCTTTGATTCGTTCCTATATTATTTTGTTCATTTATTACCTCATGCATCTGTCTGATCATTTGCTTGCTCATTCATTCATTCATTCATTCATTCATTCATTCATTCATTCATTCACCCATGTATTAGTATTCATTTGCAAATCTGATTTATCTAGTAGGCTAATTTTTCATTTCTTCACATATTCATTTCAAGTGCAGTTTTCCTCAAACTAAGGAAGATGGATTTCTCTTTGCAGCCGAACGGAGCTTGAAAGCGAGGAAATTGTTGCGGAGCTTCTGACGTCATTTCTCCTTCCAGAAGCTCAGAAGATTACAGCTAGAGAAAATAGTAAGTTAATTTGTTATTATTTATTTTGGTATGATAATGATTGAGTAGCTTAGCGGCTAAAGCACTTTCTCGGTGCTAGCACTTTCTAATGCAACTAGGAAATGAATTGGCCAATCCTCCTCTCTAAAACCGAGACAAATGTCTTTTGTAGCGTATGTTTACCACTTCATACTTTTCTTCTTTTATGCATTGAATATATCAAAATTTGTGGAGGAATTTACAATTAGATACAGACTGTGATTATTTCTTCGATAAATGACCACGATATGCTGTTATTGAGCACCATATAGTTCATAATCTGTTACTACTGATGTTGCTAACTATCCATGGCAGTAATAAGCTGATTTATCCTACAATTGGCTTACCTAACTGTGTATTGTGTCACACAGTTTAGGCCAAGAACAAGAAAGTTTAATGGTAGAATAGCAGCACATAGCTGTTAAACATAACGATTTGGTCAGATTGAGTCAAAATAGTGAACAATTTGGATTATGCCATATTCATATGCTATAATCCAAATTGCTCACTATTTTGGCTCATGACCTGACCAAATTGTTACTTTTAACAGCTATATACTGCCATTTTGAATATTCATATTCAAAGTTCTTAGCATGCTAGCATTGACCCATTGAAATGGCACTTTATTTTTTGTACGATAGTTGCTTATGTAAGCTTCTCCCTTGCCTAACTACATACTTCAAGGGGAAATTGCCAATGGGCTGCAAGACTACACACCTTAAAATAGGTTTTAATATTGAGACTGTCTTTATTTTAGTAAAACGCAATCAACGAAGAAACCTTCTTGCTGCACACAGAGTAATTTATAAACAAACAGAACCAATGATCAAGGAAGAATCTGAAGAAAGCTCGTATGGAAAGGACCAGTGAGAGCATGCAGCATTTCAATAGTAGATTATTATTAGCATTAAGTCAGCATAAGAATTATTCATGATTATTGTGTTCTTTTTTAATTGCTAGAAATATTATCTTTCAAAACCTCCGTGGATTTCATAATTACGGTTCTAGATTATGATGTTATCAGCTAAGTTGTGATCAATGGTCAGCTCCAATGAAGACAGAAAAAATGATATACAAACTTTCATCTTGTTAAATTTGTGTTTCATAATTAAATATTGCATCGTTAGTGCAGTGAAGTAATTTATAACAACCAAGTAATTAAGGGCTAAGCTTGTGGTTTTGTATGATGTCTTAAACTCAAAAGCTACTATTTACAACAAGGAAGTAGAGGAGGTTTCTGTAAACAAGTAAACAGTCTTTTGCGGAGTTGCATCTCTATTTTTCAGCGAAGTATAAATTTTTTACATAATAATGGGAAACCTTATGATTACTTTGCTGATTTCATAAGCTTGAGCGGAACACCTAATTCATTTCGCAATTGTTTTCAAATTTTCCATTCAAAATAATTCCATAGTTTTGTTGTGTTCTTGGCTAAGTGAACTTTCAAGATATTGATATAGTTAGAAGATTTCACAACAATATTTCAACAATATCTTCACTACACAATCTCTTGTGACTACCTATGATCCTATTGGAAATTCGTAGCTAGATGAAGGCATAGAGCATAATATCCACATTAAATGGTAGATAATTTCCATAAGGAAATAATTGTCTTGTAGGAGAGAAAGGAACGAAAATCCAGAATTCTTTTTATGTTTGCAGTTTGATACAAAAGCAATACATTCCCCTCTTTCATATTTCGTCGATTTAAGAGCATTTGCAGAAAGTGCACACACTATCCAACAAGCTTAGCTTGGAAATGTACAAAAATTCTCTGATAAAATATAGGTTAACTTAACTTGAAGGAATACATAGAAGCAGTATGATAACAGAGCCCCTAAAGTGCTATTGAATTGGAATTACAAATAGTACAGATGCTCAAGAATTTTGCTATAATCCCATATAATAAAGATAAAAATCCCAAATAAATGTATTTTCTCACTCTGATGCATGTCATTCTAACATAATTATTCTCACTAAAACACATCAGGATTCTACGAAAAATTGGGGAAATAATTGTAGCACAGTTCAGTAAGCCAAATAAAATCTCTAAATTTTCATGCAACTTGATATTACATAGAGTGTAGACTAGGTAAAAAATATTCCTTATGATGACCTTTCACTATCAAAAATTTTACTACTGCTTAAAAGCACTTCTAATGTCATCTTCATAAACTGCAATCAATGCCATAATTCCAGCACCCATAAGAAACCCAACATTTTGCCAAAGGAAGTCCGTCAAATGCTTTGGGCCACGCTCTTCTGCGTCATCAATTGTGTCTGGAAGCTAAATAAGTAATAAATGTGAATCAGATGAGAGTTAAACTGCATTACATAGTAAACAACAAGCCGTAGAAAGGAGCAGTACAGAGACTGAAATGTCAGAAAAGGAATATTCCCATAAAATATGAACTTGAAACTCGCTACATGCTTGCTTATAATTGATGAAGAAAATGGGAATAGAAATAT
>WIPJ01011980.1:51959-122024 GCA_018155075.1 Cassiopea andromeda | reverse complement strand
ATATATATATATATATATATATATATATATATATATATATATATATAGTACAGTGAATTAGGAAATGAAACAAATTATTGGGAATCATCTGATGTTGTTACATTGGTAATTTCACTGTGAGCAAAATGAGTTGCATTGGATTAGGTTCACCAGAATTTCATTGAAATGGATAGACTCTGGACGAATTACTAACCAATTCTACAAGGGCAATATAAAGAAACATTCCAGCAGTAACAGCGAATATCCATTGAACTATATTCAGCTCTCTTCCCAGTGCTACTCCACAGTAGCAGCCTATAAACGACGTTATGTATGTTGATGACATGAACAGTAGAGCTATTTTTGCCTTCAGTCCACTGTTTGTGAGAATCACAACGTCGCCTACGAATTCACAAAGAAATGATGCTGCGTTAAGTAAAGGATTTAAACAATTCAAACATCAATTTTACCTTGTAATAATCAATTGTGCTCATGAGACTAGGCCACTGTCAACTTCATACGCTTGTACTAAATAATTGCGCACTATTTCACGTTTGTATCTAATAATTAGGAAACGCTTTGTCATTCACTGGCCTGCTGAGGCCAGATGGCAAAGCACAATCACATGAAGAAAATAAAGTAGCCATATTGATAAATGTATCTAATTTATATATATATATATATATATATATATATATATATATTGAAACAATTCAACCAAAGGTGCTCTTCATATATCAGTCGCATGCATACACGTTCTGTTTATAAGAAAAAAGTTTATAAGACAATGAGGCTCAAATGACCAAAACCTAGGAAAATCTTAAGAAAATCAGAAGGCGAAATCTCCAAAATTCAATCTTTTTGTTGACCAAAAATCGATATAATGTCATTATTACATTCAGAATGTTAAAGATAGCATTCATGTTCGAGTATACAAGATGAAAAAGAATTTGTAGTCCATTTAAACCAGTTTATGTCAGTAACAGTCAAGAAAATTTTAAGAAAATTATCAGGATCAATTTCGGAAAAACCTAAGAAAATCGAGGTTTCGACAGAATTGTACTTTTTCCTATAAAACAAACGTGCACTTCATTGATTTCTTCGGTTCCTTCTAACCTTCAAGTGAAGATGTAAATCAGGTGAAGCAATACGGCAAGACTACAGAAAATACCATCATTACAAGGATATGAAGATTTACATAAATCAATCACCTTACATCCCAGCCCTCATAAGAAATATATAGCAGAAAAACGAGATTCAAAGAAGCAAACAAACCTATAGCGTGTGGAATTTCGTGAAATAATACTGCAAGGGTTGTACTTATGCCACCAGGGAATCCGCCAGCAAACGATGCTCCAACGGCTAATCCATCTGTCACATTATGCAGCAATCCACTCATGTACAACATCCAAACTATTTTGGGCACTCTACGAAAAGAGAAACTCTGGTCATGCTGTTGTGACTCGTCATTTAAGTTTGGTCCCTCTAATATTCCTGAATGCGTAACGCCATCTTGATGAGGATCCTTTGGCAATAATTTAACCAATTCCTCGTCCTTCTTGTACTCTATGGAACTGATAGCATCTGCTGTACTTGATCTATTTCGATCCCTTCGTAATTTACACGACGTTGGGGAATTGTCGCTGATTGGCAATGTAAGGTGTGGGATTGTGTGTGAATGCCCATGGGAATGCGCATGTCCAATCTAAAGGAAAATGGCAGAAAGAGAGAGAGAGAGTATAATAAGATCAATTAGAGAAAATGCTACAATAGAACAGCGTACCGAAAAGGTTAAAATTTGACTAAACAGTTTGCAAATAAATGAAAACTGATTACATTATATACTATTATGAAATTTCATTTTTCACTTGTTTAAGCAAAGGAAAGGAAACTGAATCCGAGAAAAGCATCAGGATTTAATACATAAAGATTAAGCAAAAGTTGTTCATCCAGAGCTTTCAACAGAACACGGCTAACAGCGATTTTTCACCGTCTACTTCAGCTGAAAATGACGTAAAATAGACACATAAATTAAAATTGCCTCATTAGGGCACAGCTCCCTACTATTGTTGATCAGTTGCTTTTTCTAAATATTATTGAAAGCTCTGCGCACCATTTACATATAGTGGGCACTCAAAGATTTGAAGCTATTGAAGCTTCTTGTTGTAAGTCCCTTAGAAAAATGCCTTAAAAAGATGTTTAAGGTGATTATATGAGTGCTAATATTTACCTGACAAAAGTTCATGACGTTGTTTAGTAAGTAAAACAAATAAATGCTAGCAATGATGAGAGCACATTTTGATACTACTATCATATCATAATGACCAGCATCATTGGAATTGGAAATATGTCTAGTGGTGTTGATGAAAGATATGTCTCTTTTGTGATCCAAACCTAGGGCCTAGAAAGAAAGCAAAGTGTGAGGAATGTGACTTTTATCATATGAATAATCTTATCGAAAAATTGAAGAAAAAGGGCCACTACGAGAATCATAATCAATTTACATTTTCTTTTTCATCACTTCCATAAATCAGACTCTACCATTACAAGTTTTCTCCTTAGACACCACCATTGACGTTTAAGAAAAAATTAATCTACGTCTAAGGTATGTCTAAGGAAAAAACTTGCAATGGTAGTGTTCGATTTATGGAAGAAATGAAAAAGAAAATGTAAACTACTATGATTCTCGTCGTGGCTCTTGTTCTTCAATTTAATATAGGCTGCGTTTTCCAAAGCATGTACCAACTTAACGAATAAGGAGGAATGTCCTAATATCAAAATGTCATGATTAGTAGCTCCTTGTGAGAAAACGAGACTCATACGCTTCCTCATTCTCTACTAAAAAATCTACGTTCACACAACTAGAAACGCTGACTGAGAAAAAATCTAGTTCGCAAAAATTGTTAAGGCTAGAGTAGCGTCTCACTCATAAGAGACAGAAATTTACGAAACACAGACACCGATTCTCAAAACAATACCCTCTTTTAAAAGAAGCAGAATGTATGTTCCTTATTAAAAAACTTCTTTATATATTAGCTCTTTGAGAAACAAATATATAAATACCGTGTAAGCACTATAGAAATCAGTCTGCACAGTACTACTAAACCGATCAATGATAATGCACAATTTTTGCAATAAGAAAATTCTCTCTGATTTGAAATTATAAATTCCTTTTATAAGAAACACATCAGATCTGAAATTGAAAAGGTTATTTCTTATATTCAAGACGCTACTGCATTTTTCAATGCAATCAATTTTGTGTGTCATGGAGCAGTGTCTCAAATTCATATATAAAATGGTTTGATACAGGATTAGAAAACTTGCTATGCAAACGAAGGGAGGGAAGCTATGCTATGCAAATGGTACGTGAAGCAAATAAGAATGACAGTGCCGATTGATAATATGCATTTTTCATAGCTACCGTCAATCTTCCAATAAGCCCTCACCTCCAAATAAGCCCCCTCAAATAAGCCCTCAAATAGAAAATCATTTTTGCAAATTGCAGAATAATATCTTAATTCAAGAAGCCCTTACAGGATAATAACTACACAGTATTACTTCCTTCGAATGGAGACTACAGAGCAAAAAGGAAAGCAAATTTCATGCTGATAGGCCTAACAAAGAAATCGTTGTTGACTAATGGCTTCTAGAGATTTTTTAAATTTTTTGATTGACAAAAACTATATCGTTTTTTATGTCAACCTTTGAGGAAATGCCAAAGTTTGAAATAAGCCCCCCCCCTTGAACAAGCCACCATCCAAAGATTTTTGCAACTGAACCCCCTGGGGCTTATTCGCGGATTTACGGTATGAATTTCAGCTAAAGAATCGATATAGTATGCTAGGGAGGGGGGAGGGGTTGGGCTGCTGTTGCTGATGCTAAATTGCAATCCTGTAAGCGTAAAGTACTGTGAAACAGGGCCACAGCTAAGCATAGCTCTGAAAATGGATAAATGTTCAAGTACGTCTTGCATACATTGCAGATGTTAGATTCACTCAAGAAACTCATGCTCCTGTCATGCGGGTATAATTTTGTATAACAGGTACCTAAAACTGAATAGATGCATTATTTGGACGAGACTCACAAGGCTAACGAGACGATCCAAAGAATTGATAATAGTCACAACTTACATGAGGTACTAGATGAAATATTGCGTCTCCGCTGAGGCATCCAACAGCCAGCATTGTTAATAGTGAAAGAATATATTTACTGAATGATTTGTTGAGTAAAGGTAAAACCATGATGGCACAAAGGAGCGATATAGCGACAATCACAATGATAGCAACGGTTGCGCTGATGTAGGCTGAAGAAAGAGAAATGAAATAGTCAATACGAGAAATAATATCGATTGTTGAGAATAATTTTGCAGTAAAATTTAAAATATTTTGCATGAATAAATATTTCCTTTAAACTGCATATGTTAATTAGTATTCAATGCGATATAACTCATAGTAGCAATCCAACAAAATATTGAATGTCATGACTTGTAAATACACCTTATTTTATAAGAAAAAGTTTATAAAAAAATGAGGCTCAAATTGCCAAAATCTTAAGAAAATGACGATGCTCAATTGGCAAAATTTAGTGTTTTTATTGGCCAAAAATCGATATTTCGCCATTATTGCATCAAAATGTTAAAGATGGAATTCAAATTCATGTATACAATATTAATAACGAATGTTTAACCCATTCTAGCCAGTTTATTTCAGTAAAAGTTAAGAAACTTTCAAGCTCAATGTCGGAAAAAGTTAAGAAAATCGAGGCTCAGGCAAATTATGGTTTTCTTATAAAAAAAAACGTGTAACACAGTGTGTCTGCCAAACCGTGAAATACGGGGAAATCAGGAGAAAATCAGGAGAAAATCAGGGAGAAAGGTTGTGCTTAAGAAATATCAGGGAATTCGGTTAATGCTGGAGACAAGCAGGAAAATATCAGGAAAAATTTTAATCTTTGTTTCTTCAGAGTCCAGAAAAAGTCACGGTTCCATGGCTGCGAGCCAGAGGAAGATTTCTTAAATTTGTGCCAGTTATGATGAAGGCTCTGTAATTGTACAAAAAATCTCGCTTGAGGAAAACTCTGATGCATTGCAAATTAGGTGATCTGGCATGAAGAAAATATAGGAACAATATGGGAAACTTCACATCGATGCTGTATAATGAGGAAGGTTATACATAAAAAAGTTACTGCCGGAGTAGGGTTTGACTTTTTTCTCGACTCTGTATTTCTTCAATCAATCGATTGCCTAATGTGCAAGAAAAACTCGCAAAAAGAACATAGCATCCCAAAATGAAATTGCTGGTTTTCATTTACCATCATGGACATAGAGGATACTTTGCTCAAATAGACGAAGGTTTATTTAATTATTTAATTGCTTAAATAGCCTTGTGATAAGCGTAATAAAGTAGTCTGCTGCCTTCCTTCCAACTTAGGCCCATCACCACAGCTTCGCCACCATCTTGTCCGCCATTACGAAAAACCATTCCCAGTTTTACGCGCCGTTGGCAGCAGACTACCTTCTACTGATAAGCGTAGTATTTGCTCAGGACCTATCAACCACTACCCACCAATTGTCATCTCAATAACCTCGTATAAGCATGGAGGTAGAAGTCATGGGCGCTAGGGGGTACATGTCTAACCTTTTCACAAGTATAGGCAAAAAGACCCTTTGCAGCGTTCACATTCCTTTTCTGCACACTTAAAAATAAAAGTACCCATGAAGTGTTTTAGTGCTATATGCAATTTATCTTTCAATTAATTTGTGAGTATTTGTACATGCGAAGGGGTGATGTCAGAGAAACATGGAAAGGAGCGGTGCCAGAATATTCTTGAGGGTTCCAGGTTTCATGTAGTCGAGCAGAAAATGTGTTATTGCCTACACTGAGTTTGCGCGACAAAAATATCAAATCTGCGGAGTAAATATATGACTCGCGATCTGTGGAGTGCCACACCCCTCAAACTTCTGTAGCACCTGCCCTGGCTATATGAAACACGCAAAAATTCAAAATTGTGGAATTTTGGGGTTCTGATCACAAACTATAAAACTACGTGAAAGACTCCTGCAGAAAACATACGTCATCTTTTGTAATACTGTATACGTCATTGCCTTCATGATATCATGATAGTCGGTAACCTGTTGTTCTTCGTACCAAACATCTAGCTGATATAATTCAAATTCTATGCTTTCCGTCACGAAGAGATATACTTTCTGGTTTCTACACTTTTGGCTACATTGTATTCTTTCCACCATGTTCAAGTGTTGTGGCGTAGTGAGCAATGGCGCTGTTTTGCTTGTAGTTAAAACTAGTCATGGATATCAACTACAGTAGACATCTCATATTGGACAGTAAGTATTGAACGGACAGTTTGCTACATCCTGCACACAACAAATGGAAACAATTTGTGATTAACATTTGAACAGAGATAAGGTGTCTGTGCTACGCTAGGCCATCAAAAACACTACGTATGGTATGGCTAATCAAATAAGGTGCAAAATACTCGCAATTCGTACCAGGGGAGCTCCCTTACTATCAACGCCATTAATCAATAATAAAAAGCACATTTACTTACGATCTGTTGCCATTATGAGTTACTATGGTGACAGGTAGCGACAGGTGCTTGTGACTTCTAACACAAACCAAGATCGAATATCACGAAAAACAGAGCCTCACAATCCATGTTTCAGCTTCATGCTATAAAACAACAACCAAATCAGTCACTGATCTAGAATATAGAGAGCAAGGTTTTATGTATAACACGTGTTGGCAATACTGTGATGAACCGCAAACACTGATGCTGTAGAGCTGGTACCGGCCCAAAAATGTACAGGTCAATAAACCATACTGTGGGCTTGCCAGGTGGAATACCTAGCAACTTAGACTAAATAATAGTGGTTTCCTAATAGGGGTGGCACCAGGGGAGGTTTTGAGGATACTAGAGTGTGCTTTTCCCATCGAAGATTGAGAGCTCTCATCTCATGACAATAAAAGCAGTACGGATACTCTTCTAACCATATTATGGTACCACATCAGGAAGTCAGTCCTCTCATCTAACAATTCCTGGTACCATCCCTACATCCTATGAAACATTTGTCATTAGTCCTAACTTAGAAAATTTATCTTGCTTCTAATCACCACATCTGATGAACATTTCACCCATATGCATAAAACCACAACAACATCAGGGGTATGCAACAGTCTCCTTTAACTACTTTATTCGTACAAAGCTCTACATGTATATGTGTGTGTGTGTATATATATATATATATATATATATATATATATATATATATATATATATATATATATATATATATATATATATATATATATATATATATATATATGTATATATATGCTAGATGCAAGTTTCAACAAGAGTTGTATTTCCCAAACATGATCTTTCGATCAAATATGATCAAGCAAATTAAGAATGTGCTTCAGACAACTGATACAAGCTGATTTCAATATGAGCACAGGGCTTGGCCTCTTGGGGAGTGAGAAAACTAGCAATCTATCTAGAGCAAAAGGCTACCACTTCAACAATCTGGATGTCCTAATATCAATAGAGCTACAACTGGAAAGCAAAGTTCTAGTTGCACAGAAGTCTACAATATTTCTACTCCTAAATCATGACTTGTTGGATACTTTCCTTTTTACAATCACAATATATAGTCAGCTGCAAATATCACCCCCCCCCTTCCTACAAGATATTTAGCTCATTTGAAATGAAAAACTATGATATTCCATGCCTATAAATTCAGAAAACTAAAGGCTTTTAAATATAATAATAAGCTGCTACATAGAGTTCAAGTCATAAGGTCAATGTATAACAGAATCAGATGCATAACTTTCAACAACACTGGCTTGCCATTGTGGGAATTACTATATAAATGCAAAAATGGATGATTTTTTCCAACTATGCTTGTAAACAAATAGTTGGCTATTCTTACAAAATATGTTGGGTGCTTTTCAAATACTGAATGATTCTAGTCCTTTGTTGATGTGGTACTCTGCATAAATATAAATTTATTCATAGATTAAATGATTATCTAATAAATGAATTTTTAGCTTGAAAAGGCTGACTCTACAAGATTGAGAAGTCACCAAAGAGCTACCATAGTCACCACATATCAATCGTCAAGCCAAAGGAATGAAGAAGATATAGTACTCAAGACTAACTTTTTCAGTCAGTTATCATGGGGCTAGTGGTGGTTGGCATCCACTAGTCATAAAGGCAATTCTACTAGTTCTGTCTGTCATCTTTTTGCATGACATCTTCATATTTTGCAGTGGGGTGGACTGCAAACTTGACCCTCTCTCAAAGTTTTAAAAATGGCCATTGTGAAGTGGATGATATGAGTGAGTAAAATTTGACTGAAGGAACAATTAAAATGAAGATACGCAGGCATAGGCTTCCACTTGTTCAGGAGAACAACTAACTCAAAATTTCATTTATTTTTGGTGAACTTTACTCTTTTAACTAGTGAATGACTGTAAATTTTGAGTACTGAGATAAACACCACCTTTACTATGGAAATTTCACATCCAAGGGTCATTTAAAGTAGGGAAGGCCAAACTGCTATTCACAAGCCACACTTTCACTCTTTGATTTTCAATATGTGGCTTGTGGAAAAATGTTGGCTTAGGCCCATTGGATTCACACAAATGCACAAACGTTATTCTTCATTGCTAAGAGTTTGAGTTTTCCTAAAATGGCCAGTGATGCGAAATTTCAATAAGGAATGTCGCTCAGTATCATAAAAACAAACTTTCGGAGCATTTTCATTTATATTGAACACATCTGCATATAAAGAAGGCAAAGGAAGCTAATAGCTATTACATGAATAGCATGGAATCACAAAGGTTGAAAGCAATATCCATACGGTAAACAATAAAACGGTTTGAGCGAATGTGATAGGCCTAAACAAACCTTAAGCAAGACATTTTTTCCTGCCTAAAATCTACTAGTAATAGGATTGTCTTGGATAATATTCAATAGTACAGTTATCATTATCAATCACAGTGAAAAGTAAAGGGTTAGCCTACCATTGATGGCTTGCCTGTAGTCATTCATCTTCACTCTATCTTTGTTTCGATCCAATAGCATTGCCTCGATCCTTCGATCAGTTTCACTTCGGAGAGAGGCAGCAATCAATGTGACTTTGAGGGCCCACTTTTCAAATTCCATCAAACTCAGACACGACATGTACTCTGTAGAAGTTTCTTTTTATTGCCATAAATTATCTTTTTAGCTCCTTTTTAGAGCAAGAAATTTAATAAGTCCCCTCTCAAATGAGCCTCCCCCCCATAGAAAATAGCGAATAGTGCCAAGCGTAAGTAAGCTTCATGAAGTACACTTACGTCTATGAAACTCATTTACATTTGGCACTAAGCTTTATCACGGTCCGTAAACAATAGCTTTCAACCGATCAAGAATCAGAGTCATTCATTTACTTTGCGGATAAAAACGATCTATATCATCGATTTCTACATAATTTTTCACTTTTGTATGCTCTGCTGTGGGCTATCATGTCAAAACTAAGCAAAATGAGTATTTTTCTCTATTTTCAAACAGCAAATATGCAGTTACTATTAAAAATGTTCAAGAAATTTATTAGGCCCCCCTATCTGATAAGCCTCCTCTCTAATTGGCCCCCCTCCAGAGCTCATGAAATCAATAAGCCCCCCATGGGGGACTTAATAGTGAATTTACAGTAACTAAAAATGGTGATGCTCAAGGTATGAGAATTCCCGCTTAGGAATGCCTGCAGTTGATAAAAAGAAGCTTTCGAGCAGACCTTGGGGTGCCATACCCCTATTGAATTGTTCTCCAGCCTGGAATGACTGTGGAAGGTAGTGAAATATGCTGAAAAATAGCAGTATATGCGTATATCATGTAAAAATAAGTCACTAACTTAATCAAAGCCTTACCAGAGATTTTTATAGACATTTTCCTTTGGAGAGGGCATTTTGCAAACATTTTACCAACTATGACAAAAACAAAAGTTAAGGAAAACAATATCGATTAATGAATGGGATGCTAAACCCCCTGCAGCACAACTGACCTTCTTGCAGTTTCGCAGACATTGGGAGGTTTCACAGCCCCAAGCCCCTCATAAGCACATCACTGAGCCTTAGGATCAAAGAACATTTCTTCTGCAGGCACGCCGAAAAGATAGTGGGGCAAGGGGGCCAACAGGAGCAAAATGGCACCGACTTGCATGGCCACCTCTTTGGACACTTCTTGGCATAAGCACCTATTTGGGACCCGAGGCATCTTTTTGAGACAATTTTGTTCAATCCTTTAGCAGGGCCTATATTTCACAGAAATATTCAGTACAAATTGGTCTCTCTTCTAATCATATTTTGCTTGTTTATGTAGCTTTTTTGATCTCCTTTGTATCATATCGATCTCTAAAAAGGGTTATATTGCATTTCAAAAAGGCACTTTTGCTCCCCCTGCTCACCTAATTGAAAGGTTGGAGGGGCACCTGCTCCCCTCTGCTCCCCCCTCCGGCGTACCTGTTCTTCTGTGCTCGGATCAGAGTTTCTCAATTATTTTTTGTAAGGCCTCCATGAAAAAATAAAATGCTTCTCATCCCCATTTGATATAAGATTATTATATATAGGTATTGCATATGTATACCTGTTCCCCGGGATCATACCGCCCCCTGTAGCATTACATCGCGCCCCCTTAGGAGGGCGCCCCACTATTTGAGAAACGCTGGCTTAGATAAGTGGCCAGATGTTGACAACCAGCTGACAACCATGCTGACAACAACACCAACCACAACAACATTTGCCAAAAGCTCTAAATTTGTAATGGCTGCCGATTGGGCGTTTCAGAACTTCCTTTACTTGCGATCATTACTTTACGATGGAATCGATCATACAATACCAGGAAATGGAGGAATGAAATGCTACAATTTTCTTACAATTAATCAGAGACTTGCTGATACCGTCTCTTATCTAATATTCCTGTGTTTTGGATTACTCCCTGTTGTATTGAGGAAGTTAAAAGCTCCCAAAGATAGCGACCTTGTGAAAACTAGAGAATTGCTGCCAACAAATAGCTGGCGCCATGGAAAGAAAATTCTCCTTATTGCTCTCTGCTTGACCTTTGGAATAGAACTTGGATATAAGTTGTCAACAAAACAGCTGCTCTATTTGTTGAATCCTTGTCATATAATAACCTCGTTACAGGTACAGCTTTCATGCCATTTTTTAAATTTTTATTTCCTTTCATAGAAATGTTTGCCCTTCAGCAAAGCTGATTTTCAAGGGGCCCTTAATCCTTGACAGTTGCCCGAAATAAGGCCCCTTTTTGGTGAACAAGTTAGGGGGAAAGTAGGGCAGTTAGTGACAAAAAAATGGGACAATTGGTGAACAAGTACAGTTGCCCACTCATTGATATTGTTATTCGGAGGTTGGGTTTGTAGAAGCCCATAGTCCATGAAGCCCTCTGCCTTCAAGTAGAAGCTTAGGTGTCATTGGGATTTAAATGTCAAAGTCCAAATTCTATACTTTTTATGTATCCCATTATGTAGGCATACCTGTGACTTTCATGGTTGACATTTAGATCCCTTCAAAAGCATTAGCTTATCATCTATCTTCGAAAATTTTTTGATGTGATTCGGCATTATTTTGATTCTCTGTATAAGGGATTACAGTCTGGTATGCTTTGGCTCAGGGTTCAGAAACCCTCAGCCCATGGGCCACATGTTTTGTGCAGGGTATTTTGTGGCCTGAAAGGCTCCTATAAGACTGCACTTCATGTGGCCCGATACATGGGTGTCAGTCACAAAAGGGAGAGGAAATGAATATAGATGTACTATTACTGTCAACACAGCAGGTAAACAGCTTATAAATTAGATAAAATCCACAACAAGTTATAAAATGACTGAAGTCACTGTTTTATCCATACAAAAAAATATAAGAATGGAGGTGATCTTCCAGGGAGTGGTGTTGTGTTTATGAATGCAGCTCCTCAAATGAGCATGTACTTTAAGTCCATGTTTGAGTTTACATACTGCTTCAAAGTTACAATGTATTTACCAATAAATACAGTTCTATTGATTAGATAAGTAGTTAGTTAAAGTTAGTATGTATTAAAATTAAACTGTATTTAGAGTTTCAACCCTTTTATGCCTTTAAAAATTCAACTTTGGCCCCCTGGTTTATAAAGGTTGCTGACCCCTGCTTTGGGTGGTTGTACTATTACTCATCATAGCACTCAAGTGCTATATTTTGACTAAGAATGCTGTTTTGAGGATGACGTGTGCCTGACTAGAAGGTAGAAAAAAGGGTGCATTGTTAACACTTTGACTTTTTTACCTGAATGGCAGGAGGGTGTCTCAACTAATACAAAACCAATGTCTATTGTTTAATGTAATATTTGCTATTGATTTATTCCTCTAGATATACTTCTTGATAGCTGAAGAAAGCAAGCATGTTCTAATACTTTTTAGGTAAGTCTTTGCTTCTAGGTAGATTTCATTAGGTAATTTTCTGTTGGTAAAACAAATTTTATGCTTCCATGATCCTTTTCAATACCCTAGCTGTAAAATTCTTTGGATTTCCCTATATAAGAAGTACTTCTTTTCAGGGATATAGGAAGCAGTGAAACAGTGGAGGCAAAGGTATTTAGTGGCAACCTCAAAAAAGTAAACAGGAAACTCTGTTAGGTGCAATGGGATACTTAACCTATAGAGTTGTGAATATTGGCGGCATTGCCCCATGTGCATCGTGGTTCTTATATCACTGGGTATTTTCCACATTTACAGTGTGTGATACCCAATCTGAGTATTCTTTTGCAAGTCTTACGTTCAAATAAATTGAGCTGCTTCCACACATTTAGTATTCCAACTTCTGAAAATAAGTTATGTATGACTGATTTAGTTGCTTAGTACATTGGTTGGTTTTTACATCTGAATTTGCTTGGGCCATCATCTATTGATACATTTAAAATGGTTTGCAAAATTATCATATTTTTATTCACAGAATTAAAAAACCCTTTCTTTTACTTACAGCCATTTGTGGATGCAATCTATTTCATGTAATGTCTATTCATAGCTATCAACATGTGTAATAACAGTTTTTGTATTAAGAGCTCCAAGTCCTAAACAGTTTTTTATGTTTTATCCAATCTCTTGTAAACAGGGTGCACATACATATACTATTTGGAGCATTTCTTGCAATCATCTTCCCTGTTGTAAATACTAGAGTTGTAAGTCTACTAATTTTCCATTATTATGTATTGATTTTTGCACTGAAACTTTGCTCATTATTATGCACAACTTATTCTTTGCTGCTCCATTCAGGGGATGTTGAGTAGTGACTTTATGCGATGTTTGTTAGACATCAGCAATGCCAATACAGAGGTGTCAAAATGACTTTCAAAGTGAAGGGGCCTGGTCAACAAAGTCAGGGATAATCTCATAATTCTGCTTACCTTTGTTGGCTACAGAATCACTCTCAAAGCTTTTGGAATATGAATAAATGAGAAACGGTCTTTTATAGCACCTTCTGAAACAAAAGTGTGAAAAAGTGAAAAATACAATTTTATGCAAAAGAATGGGGGCAAGTGCCCCAGCCCACTGGTTTTGATTCCTCTGAAATGTAACGTATGGCATTCAAAATGGTCAAATAAATTTATGCTAGATTTTTCATATGTTTTCCTATTGTTTTCATTCTTGTTATTATCATCTCAAATTGAATACTGCATATTCCTTGACTCTCATGGACTATAAAATCTTGTTACTCTCATGCACCTTGCATTCACATAATTTAAATCTTGCTCTTAGCTTCCAGGGGAATTAGCCATCTACTGGATACAACACATACTAATATTTTTTGTGATCCCACCATATCTTATTTCCAAAGGAGGTGTGCAGTTTCTTTTTCATAATGCTTTATTTTCTTCTATGATTCTCATTGATATGTCACAGATCATTTTATATCTCTCTTCACAGTGGTAAAATAAGCGCATCATAACCTGATATTATATTTGGAGGCAATGTTATCAGCTTTCCAAAATTGTATTTAGCTAGAGCTTGTTGAAATTTGAAAGGTAGTGTCCTTCACTCTTCAAAAACTTAAGAAATCTTAGTTTTTTCATGCAATATTGTAGGAACAGTTTCTGCCTTATTTAGGACAGTCCCCAGCACTTTTTACAATGGCTAGCGCTTGAAAATTATTCAAGAAATTTTTTTGCATCTTCTGTTTTGGGATAAAACACCATAGTATCAGCTTTTGCAATGAGATACCAGTGTAAGAAGTTTAGAAATGATAAATGTGATATTAGCATAGTGGACAATTGCTAATTGTAGAATCTATTTGTTGCTGACAATGTTTTTCTTTTTGTGTTGATTACTTTTATTCTTCCGTATAGCTTCCAAATCTCTGATCATGAAATTCATGTGTCGAAGAAAACCCTATATAGTTTTCTTACTTCTCATCTACTCTCTGAAGACCCAAACTATTGCTGGGACCTAGCAAAATTGTCCTGAAATTAATTTATTTACCTGCTTCATATTCCTAAGTAGGCGAGCATTTCTATACTAAAATAGAGAAAGTTATGGTGTCCACAGTGTAAGATATCCATTCACATAGATAAGGCTTGCTTTTATTTAACTTGGTGGTGCCTAAGTAGGAATAGCTGAAATTAACTGAAGTTTTCAATGGACATTTTCCTATTACTGTTTTATGTTTCAATTATAGGATGTTTTACCCCAGAGCCAATGAGGGACTTTAGCATGGCTTTGCTAGCTTTAGTTGTCTTTGCAACGCATATGTTTGTGGTCTTGCAAGCTGTTGGGATGGTATGTACTCAAAATGATTCAAATATATATTACCATCATTGAAATTATGATTATTATCAAATATATACATTTTTTATTTTACAATAAGGTTTTTTCAGCCTAGTATTGAAACTTTTGTAACTGTTTCACATTTCAAGTATCACAACTTGCTTTAAAAGCGTCTTAGCAAAAATGCTTGAGTTCCAATGTTTTCCACATGCACATTAGAAGAAAATGAATAAGCTTCATGTACACATGCAATTTTGATAAATCTTATTAAGCAGCAGAAGGTAAACTGGTAGAGGACAGCCAAAATAGCATACATGACATTTACACAAAGATAGATCAATTTTTAAATGCGTATGCACTAATAAATTATATTCTTATAAAATAGTGTGTATATTGCCATCCACTTGTAGTGATGGTAGAGCATTATTAGAGTAAAATAATTTCATAGATATTGTTTGGCATTAGCACAGGCGTCATTGGCTAATTACAAAGAGGATCCCTTGGATGGTGATACCTTTGTTAGCCTATCAAGATTTAATGCCTATACTTTTAGCATCAAACTTATTGTTTGCTTTTACTTCTGTTTCAGCTAACTCTTGCAAACTTAAATAGCATGCTGTGTCCAGCTGTAAGTGATCCATTCTATGGACCATACTATCGGTGGTTTGCTATTGTACATCAATCAACTTTAGTACTTTTCTTTGGCAAGATCTACACCTACATTGTCCTTCGCTGCATAAAATTGTTACAGAGAATGCGTACTCTTACGAAGACTGAGTAGTGGATCGTGATAATGGGACAGAAATTTTATACGTTTGCTTGATTCTTGAGTGTCTAATTGTTTTAGTAGTTAGACAGAGTAGTAATGAGAATCGATCTTTGAATATGACTTAAGTGATTATTAAAATCTTGAGCTTTAATTGATTTATACTAAGGATTTACTTCACATATAACCATGTAGCTATGTAATTAGTGTATAATTATTAAAAATTTTCTATTTTGTAATTGGTTCTTTGGTGTTCATCCTATGATCTTTTTCGTGCTAATACAGCTTTTTCGTAGCTAGTTATCAAATGACTGTTCCGTCATGCTTCGTATTATACAGCATTTCTGGGTGATTATTGGCGCTTATCGTCAAGAGCCAGAGTGATGGCGCAGTGGTTAGAGCGTGTGCCTCACAACCGAAAGGTTGCGGGTTCGAGCCCTGGCTGAGTCATACCAAAGACTTTAAAAATGGCACTCACTGCCTTCTCGTCTGGCGCTCGATGTTTGAGAATGGAGTGGGAAGTTAAACACGCGGAGCTACCAGTGAACAAGCCCTTCGCTGTAACTTTCACTGCATTCACAGACGTGTGGCCTAGGGCTACTGGAAACGGAGATAGGCGCCGCACTATGCTCCATTGGCGCGGGAGGAACTTTGACTTTGGCTTTGATCGTCAAGAAAAGAGCCCAAGCAGGTCGAAATGAAACATGTTAATATTTTCCACACGAAAATGAAACAAATTAATGAGTGGAAGCTAGTCAATACGCTTTTTTATACAAATGAAAATGGTACAGTTTCTTAGTTTTCCTTGAGCATGGTGATGGAGTTTCTTAAATTTTTGAACTAGTGCCAGTTTCCCATACACCGGTATCTTATTAGAAGCAAGACGTGTAATCTTTTCAAGCTTCCATTGTACTGACCTTTATCTTCTCAGAGTTAATAAAATGAAAGCAGAGGATAGAAATGAAATTATCATTATATGCTACATAAAAGGTCATTTGCAAATATAATATATATATTGCAAATTTAATAGCAATATACTCTACTTTTGAAAGTTTGGAATACAATTCCAACTGATATTAGGGAGCTCCCAACTATTAGTCACTTCAAAAAGAAATTAAAGGAGTTTCAAAAGAGCTGATTAAAAATATGGTTGGCCACTTAGATACACGACACCCTGGAAGAACAGCGTCCTAGGATATAACTTTAGTTACCTACTCTTTTTATTTCTATGTATTTAGACTACTGTAAATAGTATCTACTTGGAATTTTGTGTATTATGATGTAAAATGATGTATAACGCAAACAAATTCCCTAGGATTGATTGTTGATGAAAACCTTTCTTGGGAAGCACAATTCAACCGTACAATAGACAAAATTAACTCTGGGATTTGGGCCTTAAAGAGATTGAAAAATATACTACCTCAGTCACAACTTTCCATTGTCTATTATGCATTGATTGAAAGTCAATTACGTTATGGTGATGTTGTTTGGGGTATTTTGTCGAGAACAAAACTGGCTGCCCTTCAGAGACTACAAACACGGGCTCTCAAAATAATCAGGAACGCCAAAATTAAAGATACTTGGTCATGTCCTGGGATGAGTGTAGAAAACATAATTTGCTTTGATAGGAATGTTATGACCTATAAAATCATACACAAACTTTGCCCAAACAGCTTCCTAGAAAAGCATAAACCAAGGTCTAGTTTCTCATCCCACAATGCAAGAAATAGCCAAAATCTCCAAATCCCTAAACATAGGACTGAACGCTATAAAAAAAGCTTTCATTACTCAGCTCTTAAGGAATGGAATAATGCGCCTAGAGACATACGTGAGTTGCCAACAATAAATACTTTCAAAAGGCAACTGAAAGTTTATATGAAGAGCAAGACATAAGTAAACACAACCCCCTGGAAGAACAGCTCCACGCTAAATAGGTTTTGTTTTTATTATCCAATTTCATAGCTACTTTTCGTTATAGCTAACTTAGTTCGTAGATTGTTTTTTTCTGTAATTATATGAAATAAAATAGCTGAAGGGTAGAATCGTGTATAAATAATATATTGTCATATCATATATTGTCATATCACATTGTTGTTAAGCAACGCTGAAGCAATTAATGCAGATAAATACAAAGTGTCCTAGATTGGTCTCTAATATTAAAGTAAAGTGTTTTGATCAACGTTCAGTTGCATCTGACGTCACTTTTGTATTGCTTGCTTGAATTGCCTTTGGAATAGCATTGATCAATTTCTTGGCAATCTCTTTAAGAGAGCAAGCTTTCCATATGATTTCCTTCTGTTCCTTCAACCATTCATCTACATAATTTTGATTTGTACCTTCTGTGGGTATAGCCGCGAAGTCAGTTCGAATTGATGGTAGCACAGAATACAATCCTTTGCAGTCATTGATAATCCCATCGGCAGTCTCATTCATCATTTTGTAGTGTAAAATCATTGGCTTGCTCGCTTCTTTAGCAGAATTTCCTCTCTTTTCAAAACTTGATAGTTCTTGATGGACAACTTCAAAGAAGCCGGCAATGCTTTCCAACCCATCTATGAACTTTCTCAAAGCTGGAATCAAAACTTCTGTCACTGATTTTGCAACAGCAAAATGAATTTCTGATTCCGTTTTCTTTGCTACAGCTTCGGCCGCCTCGCTATTTGCATAGCTTTTCAAAATAGGACATGCAATTATATTTACAATAGGAAGTAAAGCAAGCCCAGCTGCCCAGTCATTATAGCTTTCGGCACTAGCCCTCAGCTTCTCAACATCCCCCTCGTACTTAACAGCCAAGTTACTTAGTTTTTCGGTAACAACAATGGCAACATCCTCTCGCTCCTTTAGGTTAGTCAACAAGCGTTGATGAATTGTTATCAGCGCATGGCAAGTTTCTTTATGGGCTATTGTTTCTTTGATGATGTGATCAATATTATCCCACCACTCTTCCATACTTAGAGCCTTGTAAAACCTAAAAAACTCTTCAGTTTCAGCTACATGTGTTGTAACAACTGGCAGTACACACTGAAGATAGATGGCCGCATCGTTTCTTGTGTTATCGCGTAATTGACGCATCTCCCTCGCTGCCTCAGAGTTTGTGCCAACTGCTTTGTCAACATAGAGACTCCGCATGTTATATGAGAACACCCTCATACTTGTGCCAAGAGAGCTTAGCTTTGTTGACAATGTAGCAATGCTACTTTGGATATTTACAGTTGTCATCGCCATCTACAGAAAAGAAATTACCAACTCAATATTATCAGTTGGGTCAAGGGTACTAGAAAAGCTTGTATACAACCAATTAATAGAGCATCTAAAAAGGGTACAAACAACTGTGTTTGAACCAATTCACCTTTCAAAAGTTGCACAACACAACAGCATGTCTACTGAATGTTATAGACCCATGGTTTAAGAACCCTGACGAGGGGAAATTAACTTGAGTGCATTTCTTGACCTCAAAAGGCTTTCGATATTGTTGACCACACAACGGTATTTTTGAAGTTACAAAAGTATGGTGTTGAGAGTACTTCCCACAACTGGTTCACTTCTTACATGACCATAAGTGAGCAGCTCTGTTACTTCAATGGAGCTAGGTCCGGTAGAAGTATTTTAATGTGTGGTATTCCGCAGGGCTTATGATTGGGAATACCACACATTAAAATACTCATGAAACACAAGTTATATCTTTGAACACTAAACCTAAGCATTCTTCTAGGTATCCAAGGAACCCCTAGTGAATGTTAGTAAGTAAGGAAACTATTGCTCTGTAGCAAAGATTGCATTAGAGAAAGGACAGAAGGAATTCTGGGAGCTGTGCCCTCAGAAAAATGTTGAAAACACGCCCCATGCTTTGGCATAGGATGCATCTCAAAATGCCAGGATAAGTAGAAATGCCACAGTTTTGAGGGAAAATGTGTGTAAGGACACTTTTGATCAAGTACACATCCACAGTTTTAATCTATAACGGCACAAATTTTGCAAGGTACATATTCAGTTTAGGCCATGATATGTAGAAAATGTAAGTCAGTGGGCGGAAATGCTTTAAAAATTGCAACTTTCTGATAAATCCTCAGAACTAATATCAACTCTGTCATGTATAAATTTCAAATTTGTCTATGCTCTCGGGGAACCCATTTACAATTAAACATAGAGAAGAGGCTTCATTGGATTCTCGCCTTCAATATCCAATGTTTTTTCCTCTTCATGCAGCAGGCTTTCGAGCATTCGCCCGAGAGGCCTGACCGGCCAGTCCGTCCTGTATTGTTGTGAAAAGACAATGCCCCTTCTAATAATTTGCTAATTGTTCGCCTCTAGTTGATGGAGCCATGCAGTATGTGTTCGCTCATTGTTCAACTAGTAGCAACTGAAGACATGGTGATGAGGAAAGAGACTTTCCTCCTGGTAGATGCTTTAGAACAGAGACATTTCTTCTCGTACTTGTGACAATATGCAAGGCTGTATGTTTTCACTATGCAGAAGATCAGTAAATAGTTACTTACATAGCCTACTGCATAGAGCAGTAACATGTGCAACACTCAACAAAGAAAATATTTATGTGCTGGTTAATAAGTGATCAAATTTTATTGTTAGACTGCTTAATCATTATGCCACGCTAAAATTGCCTAAATTAACCACTCATTCCCATTATAATTCTGTCACATTTGCTAAGAAGACACCCTTGCGTCGCTTCACACTTAGCATAAACGCCCTCCCCACCCCCCGATGCAGAATGAAATTTTGAAATAGTACAATGGTAGGGGAAGAGGCAAAGAAATCTTATTCCTCTTTTCTTGTTCAATCACAGCAAAATCATTCAGTGCCAACAAAAATTTTAAACAACTGCCAAGCAAATATATCATTGTCAGTTGCTTTCCGATACCAGTTGCATATCAAGATCATTTCATACAGGCATTTTAAGGCTTTTTCACTGCTGGAGGATTTGAGACAAAGGCACTTTAGGTAAATACAGAATCTAAAGAATAACTGGCTTTTACAAATACTCTAAAATATTACTATAGACTGTAGAACGAACAACTGATTACTAGTTGATAACTAAACTTTGTGAATGAAAAGGGGAATCACCTATTGAAGCAGCAGTTCCAAGAAAAATTAATTGAGATTTGACACCTGTTCAATGAAAACTAAACACGCTTCATCGACAAATATTGAAATAAAACAAAAAATAAAAAGTCGCTGAATCATAAAGGCACTTATAAGTGGTGGGAGAAACATGTTCCACTGTGGGGCAATGAAAGAGGCTGGGAGGATACCCATAACTTTGTATTTTAAAAAACTCCCTAAAACAGGGGTCCCTAGTTTATAAACGATTTCTATAATATCACCTTCCTCGACATTAGAGACACAGCACTAAGACATTCCTTGACATCGAGCGATGTCTAAGTGTTCAAACGAAGATGCTTAACTCAGGAAAACAGCCTGTGGTATCATGATTTTCCTCATATGAGGGGATACCGTATTTTGTGTAATGTCACTAAGGGCTAATGAAACACTTCCTATAGACCAAATGCATGATATACTGTAAAATCTTGAATATAAGCCCTGAGCGTATAAAGATATGTAATCATCTTTTTGTGGGCTTATATTTGAGGGTACCTGTAATTGGACGTATAGTCAGGGGCTTGTATGTCAGGGCAGCACCTAGGATTAACAAGGATTAGTCCTGTAATGTAACAATAGAGTATATTTAGCAGAGAATAGAAAAAAAATGGGTAAATGGAATTTAACAGAACGTTGAATAGGTGTACCTTATAACTTCCTTGATTGGATGTCTCCCACTAGTGATGGGCTGTAGCTGGAAGCTGGGCGATAGATAAAAATGAACACTGAAGTGAGTCAATCGGTAACTTCAATTGCACTCGGAAATGCCACATCTTGTTTTACTCTCAATGGAATTGAACTACCTGACGTTGTAGTTCACTGTTCATGTTGACTGTTTCCTATTTGCAGCTTGGAAAGTGCTGAAAAGCTCCTTTTGAAGCCGGTGACAGCCACATATCATCGAGAAAGTACGATCATTCAAAAACAGACCCTTCATACAAGGGGAGGGGAGCAAACAGGGCACATTTTGCCTCCTCCTAGGTGACAATGAACAAGGGAGTGGGTACACCTTCGTGTAGTAAGCGCTTTTTCATACTTCCATTCATACTATCATTACAAAAACCACTTAAGCCCTTCACGTATATTTACTCTTAGTTCGATGTGCTAAAAATCGTAAAATCTTTGTATTCATTTATATATACTGTTATAGAACACTGTCTACTTACTTTGCCTCTCGTCAGAGTTGAAATCTGTTTTCACACCTGCATTACGGCGTATTGCCACAAGAAGTGGAGCGCTAGCACAGTTTAAAACAAGAATGGCCTAACAGGCAGTCTTCACAGCAAAAGAGGAACCAATGTCGATCATTTTCCTCGATTTCTCTGTCGGAAGTGAACGTTTTGGTTCTAAGAATGCTTTTCTGCTCTAACATCAGTGGTGTAGCCACAGGGTGTATGGGAGGAAAATAATCGCTTTTTGTGAAAATGGTGCTCGCAACTTCATTAACATTGATGAGAAAGAAGGTGGGGAGGGGTTGTCAATCCAACGGGAGTCTAAATCGGAAGGGCCGGGGGAGCGTAATTGAAGAGCGATTGAAGAGCGTAGTTTACCGACGAAATTGGCAATTTACTCAGGAGCTGTGACTGGAATTTTTTAACGAGGGTCTGACTCTTGTGAAGTATAATCTATATAATCTATAATCTGGATCTGTAATCTAGAATATTGCTAGCAGGATACTAGAACGGCTAGAATATCTCCTAGAACTTTTGCTAATCTTCAAAAAAGGGGCTAGTATGCTCTGGCGAATGGCTATACCTACAGGAGTGACGCCAGGAATTTTCCGATAGGGAGGCTGACCCTTCCAACGAGGGGGCTAGAATACTACAAATTGGGGTTTCAGGGTACTGTAAATGGCAAGAATCTCCGAAAAAGTATTTTCCCCCTTACGACCGGGGAGGGCTCGCATATTTCGACGGGGGGAGCTATAGCTCCTTAGCCCTCCTCTAGCGCAACCATTGAAGTTAGCATGTGGATCTGTAAACTATTCTAATTTTGAGCTCTAGAATGGAACCAGTGACGTAAACGGGATATGCGAGGTACTTAGGAATTCAGTAAGCTCTTCAGGAACTCAAAAGCTTGGGGGCCCGTAAGAGTTGTCCTATGCCCAACCAAAGTCAATCACGCTACTGAATGGAGACCTTGCAGCTTTTGGTTCTGGCTTTGTTGAGATGCATATTTCTTCTAGGGACGTGTTGAATATGCAGGAAAGGGCAGTAATGCTTGCATGTTCAACTAGCACTACTTTGAAACAACGTACCCACTGTGCTGCTTTTTCTGAAAAAGTAATGACATTATGTCTACACAGAGTGTAGCTCGAGAAATTGTGCTCAAACCTGTCTATTGCCCTATAAGTAAGAGGGGATCTTAAAAGAATGCCTGATGCATAAAGGGTTTAATAGAGATATCGACTAGGCAATAACTATTTCTTGAAATTCTACTTACTCCAGAGTGTAGTAAATTCAGGCTGTTTACTTGGACTCTTTTTACTTTTGTATTATTATTAGTATTATTATTATTATCACTGGTGTTGCTGTTGTTTCTTACATATACATGTCATACTGTTTTGGAATTCAATTGCTGTTGTAAGCTGCACGTGGAACATGTCTATTCTCTGAACAGAGCCCTCAGATATAACAGTCGTCAACACGAAAGAGATCACTAATTGTCCAATTAGCTGTTTTCTTCTTGGGCAGGCAGGCCTATTTTAATGATTTCAAGGAATCGCTTTAGACTTCCTTCCAAAGTGCTTGCAACGAGTAGGCTGAGGCTTGGAAAGCACAATGACTTAGTAAACGTAATAAAACAACAGTTGTTATCAAGAACTGACTAGGCCTTTTGCTTTACTACGGGCAATAAGACAAGTAGAGAGGTTGCTAAAATATGTGCAGCTCGCTCTAGGTCATTTAGATTACCTATAAATTGCAGCTGCGTTTGCAATGACTCATTACAACTCTGTACATTGTTCCTCTACACTCTGTACTTTGTACCTCTATAAAATTATAGCTATGTTGAAGAAGGTTAGCAAAAATTGTAAAAATGGCAATGGGATTGTTGGCAGTAAAAATATTTTTATTTCAAAATGGTGATGCCTGTCAAATAGAAGACAGCTTAATGTGTTTTAGTAGTTAAGCTAGAACGTTGTTGGGGAATACCCCTAGCATTGCGTCACATGCATACCATAGCCATGCAGAGTATTTTAAAATACTTTTAGAATGTTCTGGAACATTTTACCATGCCATTTATCGTACCATTTATTGTGCCACAGTTGTACCATGCCATCATCATACCATTTAATCTTACATGATTTTTAGCATTTCTTGATATAAAAGAGTATGCCACGTGTAGGTAGTAGTAGTTGAGTTGGGTGATTAACAGATTACAGAGTATTAAATTGAGGTATTGAAGATAGAATCCTCTTTCTTACTTGAGTAGTCTGTAACTTATATAAAGAATTGGCAGGGAACGGATACTTCCCTACAAGCGCTTTTGGCAAACAGTATGCGTTTTAGGAACATTCCTTCACCGAGCCCGCTTGAGCATCGCACCCTATTGAAGACATTAATGCAATATTCTGATGTATTTGATCCCAGCATAGGCCACAATGCTGTTATTACTCATAAGATAGATACAGGTGATGCAGCGCCTATTCGTTAGTACCCTATAAGTTTGCCATATGATGATAGAGAGGAAAGAGATAAACAAGTCTCTGAGAAGCTGCAGCAGGAGGCAATAAAACCTAGTAATTCCCCGTGGGCCTGACCAGTAGTGCTAGTAAAGAAAAAAGATGGTACTTTCCGATTTTGCATTGACTATCGTAAGCTCAACGGCAGTACCAAAAGAGATGCCCACCTTTTGCCTCAGGTCGATGATCTTTTAGATCCACTCCAGGGCTATTGCTAGTTTAGCACTTTAGATCTTCGATCTGGATACTGGCAAGTAAGCGTAGACCAAAAGGACCAGCAGAAAACTGCCTTTGTGACATCATCAGGTCTCTGGGAATTCGAACGTATGCCTTTTGGCATCTCCGCTTTCCAACGAGTTATTGAAATTGTTTTGTCTGGCCTTACATACGAGATATGCCTTGTTATTTTGATGATGTCATCGTTCCGTCATCAAGCTTAAAGTAGCAATGTGATCGTTTAACACTGGTATTAGAACGTTGTCGTAAACACAATCTACGGGTCAAAGCGACTAAACGTACTTTTGGTGCAAGCCAGGTCAACTATCTAGGTCACGTGGTTTCATCTAAAGGTGTTCTTACCGACCCAGACAAAATAAAAGCTGTGTTCTTACTTGAAGAACCTCAAAATGTCGAACAGGTCAGATCATTTCTCGGTTTAGTTGGATACTATAGGAAGTTCATTCCAAAGTTTGCCTCACATGCTGCCGCGCTTCTTTCACTAGCGAAAAGGCACAAACTTTCATTGGTCAAAGGAATATTCTGAATCTTTTCTTTTGCTGAAAAGCCTACTATGCCAGGCACCTATACTTGCGTATCCTCGGTTTGATCAGACGTTCGTTCTCCAAACTAAAGCATCAGGCGCAGGCAGGTTTTGACCCAAGTAGATGCTTATAGCAATGAATGTGTCATCTCTTATTCCAGTAGGCCTTTGAAAAACCGTGAAAAGGAGTATTCTGCAACTGAAAAGGAAGCCCTAGCTGTCGTTTTGCAACTGATTATTACAGAGTCTACTTATTGGGCAAGCACTTTACCTTAGTAACTGACCATAGTGCCTTGCGCTGGCTTCATTCAGTTGAGCCAAACCGCAGTATAGCTCGTTTGGTCATGGATCTGCAGGTATATGCATTCGATGTGAGGCATAGACCTGGCATAGCTAATCAAAATGCAGATGCTTTGTCCTTCCTGCCTCACCAAAATCCAATGTATAGTTGTTCAACGATTATGGCTCGAGGCTATAGTTTGCAACGGGCCCAGCTGGATGACCCAGCGCTTGATAAAATTATTGAAATGAAATTGTCAAGCTTACCTAAACCACCATATTTTGTTTGGTCAAGCGATCCTGTGCTGCGATTTTACTGGCCTTGTTGGGGTGAATTGCTTATCACTAATGGGATGCTTGTAAAAGATTTAACTGTTGATAAATGCTACCCTAACTATGCATTTGTTATTCCCACCCACATGATTGACTCCGTACTGACAGGCATTCATAGCAGCCCTTTTTCAGGCCATTTGATAATTAAGAGAACAGTCTTGAGGACATGCAGTAGGTTCTATTGGCCCAGTGGTTAAACACATCAGTGATTTTGTCAGAAATTGTGCACTTTGTGCCCAAAACAAGCTTGATCCCAATCACAATAAGGCACCTTTTCAGTCAATTGAAGTAAGTGAGCCATTTGTTTTCTGGGCAATGGATTGCATGGGCCCATTACCCGAGACCAACCATGGCAACAAAAACCTCCTTGTTGTCATCGACCACTTTACCAAGTGGTGTGAGGTGTTTGCCACACCTGACCAGAGGGCAAAAACTGACTATTGCTGAAATCCTAGTCTCGCGTGTTTTCAGTAGGTTTGGCCCCCATACTGTACTCCATTCTGATCAGGGTCGTAATTTTGAGGGCAATTTAAAGAAAGAAACTTGCACTTTAATGGGTATCCATAAAATCTCGCACCACAGCTTACCATCCCCAATGCGATGGCCAAGTAGAGAGGCAAAATCGCACTCTGCAGGATACGTTATCAGCTTTTGTTTCTCAAACCGGGATGATTGGGACTTGTAGATCGGTCCGTAGAGAATCCAAGGAAAGGCTGGAGTAAATTACGTTCTTACGTCCAAAGAAGGGAAAGATATGGTTGTTTACCACAAGCATGTTAAAGCTTGTTCTATTTCTTTTAATGAGGGGGAAACCTTTTGCCCTGTTAAGGAATCTGGGGAAGTAGAGTTCTTGCCGGTGGTAGTTGGGTTGGACGTAGGCAATATGGGGGCTCAAGTGGAAAACGAACATCCTCACCTTCTTCGACGTCCAACTCATTTGAGGCAAGATGTTAGACCCCCTTTGCGGTTTGGGGATTTTGTCACTCACTAAGGCATTTTGGAAAATTTAGGGAGGGGGTGGTTCAGTGCCTGGACATGGTCAATATATATTTATATGCATTGTTGCTAAGGGACCTAAGTGACATGTCATCAAGTTGTATTATTTCACAATAAGATATAACTACTTGCAAGGGATTTTTAGAGTAGAGAGTGTTCGGAAATTGACAAGACTAGAGCACAATTTGTTGTACTGATTTTCCAAGACTCACTCTGTTGAACCGGCGACACGTTGTTAGGCTTACATATGTGAAAGAAATAGAGAAGGCTACTAGATATCTCAAACAATCTCAAACAATGCCTCTCCATAATTACGCATTTTCAACTAGAGATTTTCAAATTGAGTTATTATTCATAGATAAAAGTGAAGTTTGTTATTAATTGTTGTCGTCAAATTCGTACTTCAACAGCACTTGTTGGATTTCTATCCTTGCCAGACGGTTTTTCTTTGCAGGTAGCTTCTTTAGTATTGGCACTATGCTGTTAGCAAAGCCCTCGTCTGCATTTCTTTTCTTTGCAGATTGACAGTTGGCAGCATTGCCCTGTGGACACTGCGATTTATGGAAGGGCCTGCATTCCGGAAGCGATGCTATGAGAATTCCTAATCGAATCATTAGAACTTTCTCCCTCAGACACTTCGGAAAACTTTTTATGACGTTTTTCCATAATGTTTCAGCCACATCAGCTAAAGAAACATAAATTTCTTGGTTACATGAAACTAGAAATCTCAAAATGAAAAAACTGAAAGTCATATCACATATTTCTACATTTGTTTAGAGGGTTATGGAAAGAGTGCTGAATAAAATTTTATCAAAATGAAGGTGTATTGCATTAAGGAATTAAGCAACTGCACAAGACTTGCAATTGTTTGCATCTGATCTCATAATTGAGCTTCTAAAAAGGTATTGATGAAATTAAAAGGATGAAGATGAAAAGTGAAAATGAAAAAGCATGCAAGGATAAAAGTAGATCGTCATACTTAAGACGTTGAGTCTCATAAATGCTTCATCTTTCAATTTTGGCTTGGCATTTATGACTGCAACACATTTGTAAGTCCCTGCATCAGAAATACTACCAGATGCAATCTTGAATGTGCTCTCACCAGGTTTTTGCTAAATGCAACAAGAAAAATGTCAACAGGTTGGAAAGAGATCGCGAGCAGTGTCAATATCCATGCACACAACTGGATACTTTCGGTAGCAAAGGTCTTATCCAACGTAAGGAGCACCCTACAAGCTTTTTAATGAAAATATAGCTTTGAATAATAGAAGTGGATGAGGTAAAAGAGAATTTTTCTGATTTTGGTAATTTTAAGTTCAACACATAGTATCACAATTCCTGCTTCACGAGAAATTCTCCAAGGAAAATGATACTATGACATATTTGCTAAAAAGTGCCGGAGTTTAGAGCTCAAAGATCTCCGTGTTTGCGTGTTTGATGTTTACTTATAAAGATGGTGACATTACACACTTTTTTATAAGAATAAAGTTATAAGAATATTCAGGCTGAGAATTGCTAAGACTTAAGAATAATGCAAGGCTCAAATTTTATCAACGCTTAGAGTTTGCATGTACTTGAGCTATAGCACTGCTTCTAGATTAACTTTTTAATTGTCGATAGAATATTTATCAATATTTACTTCATTATATTTTGCTTAATGATAATATAAAAAAAATAAGGATTTGAATGTAATCCTTTGATTTTCAGACGTAGTTACACTTTTGATATTAAAGAATAATTTGAATATAATCTGAGGCTCAAAGCGGAAAAATTTAAGAATATTAAGGAATCTCAACGAAAAATTAGGTATTCTCATAAAATATATAAAGTGGTGAGGAAACTCCCCATCAGCCCCTTTCATGCCCCACCAGTGAAACATGTCTGCCCTACCACTTAAGTGCCCTTATGATTCATCGACTTTTTAGATTTTGCTTTATTTGAAGCATTTATGGATTAAACAAGTTTAGTCTTCATTGAACAGGTTCTAAATCTCAATTCATTTCTCCTGGAACTGTTGCTTAGTTGATTCCTCCTTTATATACAAAGCTAGTAATAAGTTCGTTTGTTCTGTGACCTACTATAGTGGTTCCAAAACTGTGGTTCGCGGTCCCCCAAGGGACTCTGAAGTGTTTTCCAAGTACCGCGAAGGGCTTCTCAAGGCTGCAAGGTGTAGAACCACATTCTTAGACTTTTAGGTCCTTGTTAGTGCAAGCTATAAACCGTGGCTACTAGGCATACTTATGCTTTCAAACTCTGTGGGTATTTGTCTGTGAAAGTATACTCATTCCTACTTGTAACTGAGGTTTGCATCTTGGATCTAGTGGGAGATAATCTTAATTGCCGATGGCATAATTATCTGGGGATAAAAGAGAGCATGAAATAAAATCAATGTGGAGACAGTGTGAGTCAAATTCAATGATGTCTGACCAAGATAATACCTTCTACACACCATGTCGTGCAAAAAGTTGCCACTACCTTTCAAAATTCCATTGGGCCCCACCATTCTTGATATTGGGAGAGGCATTCTAAGCCAGTGGGAATGATTTGGAAATTTTCCTAGGAACTTAGCCCCCAAGCCCCCTTGTCCGTATCCATTGAGAACCTGTATTGCCTCAGTGCCAAGACAATAGATTGAATAAAAGTAAAACTTAAATAGTAAAACACAAGGCCAATAAGTTCGTAGCCATTATGAACAAAAAGCATGTATTCCAGGTCACAATATCAACAACATAAATGGCGCACTTAAATTAAGTGTACGAACCTAACAGCCATGGCCTTTAAAAGAGGTGTTTATTTTCTTTCAATTACTAACATTCATAAGGACAGGCCTACAGAGTTGGACTTCTGAAGTAAAAATGATAGCTATGGAACAGACAGAGGTATTTTGCCGAAGAAATTTCCTGGGAATTTAGGGATGTTGCATAAAATAATTTCTAGCAGCCACGCTAAATTTGAAGCCACCTCTGCTCAAGAGACGCAGGAAGAAAAGGCAGGTAGCAAGGAACGACCATGTAAAATTTTTTGGGAACCAATAGTCTATAGCTATATTTTAAGAGTACTTTTGAAAGTCTTTTAATCTGTAGATTCTACATTTATCTAAAGTACCCTTATCTTAATTGCTTTAGCGGTGAATAATCCTTAAAAAAAGCTTTTTGATGTTCCAAAGATACTACTTCAAACTCATACTCATATAATACAAATCCCAGATTGATGAAGGAAAACCACAACTGATTTTACCTTTTAGACGCCGAATTCAGTACCTAAAATCACTTACAATTTGATCAAGTTTCATTGTAGTACAGTCATAATTTAATTTCATCCAAGTAACTGTTGGCTTTGGATTGCCAGATGCCACACACTTCAGAGTCTTTTCTGATCCTTCCACAATGCTCTCATTACGTAACACTGAAATAGCTGGCATGACTACAATTCAAAATAGAATATCAACTACTCTGTTTTTCAGATGTTGCATTCAGCATCGTAGAAGAGGAATATCATCTACTTTATTGTGGATTCTCGTGAATCTTGCATTTATAGTGTAGCACAAATAGACACGTGCTCTCAGAGATCAACGTAGCTCTAATCTTAATTCATGTCACCTTACATAAAGCACTTATAAGGATAACAGCATTCATGAAATACCAATAAATACAAACACGCGAATGAAAAGCAGGGAAGGCCCTAGGAGAGGGCTAGTGGCCCCCGGTGAAACATGCTAGTCATGTTATGATACAAGCAGGTCAGTATAAAAAGTAACATACCATAGACTGTTCTTATATAGGTTGTTGCATAAGCGGAGCCAAATGTATCTGTTCCAATGCACTTCAAAGTTGCTCCCTCAAGATCAGGCGAAACCGAAGAAATGGTTAGACTTGTCTGATTCACGGAATAATCCTTTGATGTTCCATTAACTACAGTTGTTTTGTTATCTTTTGTTTCAATTTCCCATTTAACTGCTACCGACACTTTATCAAAGACACATTGAATTGCTGCAGAAGTTCCACTTACAAGATCATATGAAGGCAGTGGTGGAGTTATGATTACTGGATTGGCTACAATGGAAACAATCTCATCATAGAATATAATATTAATTCAATATATAATGAAAAACTGACCAACCATCTTCAAAGCTATTGGTATACACTCCTTTTTTATAAAAGCACCTTATTTGGTATTATGCACCTAAGAGCTGGTTCACACGACCCTATTACAGCATTGGTTCAGCAATGGCACAGCCGCTGGGGATGAGTCATGTTGAACCAATGAACTGCGTGAATGTGGTTCGAGCAGATGTGTTTCTGTGCATTCATACGCTGAAACAAAAGTGAACTTACAAATCAATTTGCTAAATGCATAGGTTGAAGTCATTTACGGCTCATCGTATGAACTGTAAGATTATTCTTAAATCATTCTTAAGTGCCCAACGAGTAACTTCGCCTGAGATCAAACCAATCAAAGAATCTTTAAATCTTTGTTGATGCACTATTTCACTAGAGAAAACAATAGTGGAACAGAACACTACATATTGTATCGATAGTGCAAAAGTTGATCTAAATGAAGGTATTATTGATTACTCGAATAAGCAAAAATTCTAACTCTTGATAACGCTTGAACCTTGAATTGTTCTTAATTGTCAGCGGTTTTGAGCCTTAATCATCATCCTCCCCGAAGACGAGGATGATGATACGGACGATGCACATAAAATTAATACTGTAATTTGCACCGACTAGATTAAAAGGATGCATTAATTTTATCTCTAACCTCATATTATAGTTTTTCTATGTAGCTTCTCAAAAGCCTTAAAAGCAAGAAATTTCGTCGTGACAAAGTTTCATCGCATTTACAATGTCGTTGAAGAACTTTTCGTCAAACTATTTGTCCGAGATTTTGCCATGACACAACTTTTTGTAGTTAATGTATAATTTTACTTCATCTTTGACACCGATGGCTAAACTTTTTCACATGGAATGAGCTTTCAGCAGACAAATTCTTGTTTTCTTCTATTGGTAAGTGCATAAATAGCCAAAAGTTTATCAATATATGGGAACCCATAAAGGATGACTGCACTTTGGGGAGGGAGGGGGGTTAGTTGTAATTGGACAGTGGAAAAGGGGAAAAGTGGAAAAGTGGACAAAGGAAGGGAGGGGGTTGAAAACTGCAGGAATGTGTAGAAATCCTGTATGGATTACCCCTATGCATTTTTAAGCAGCTTCAGGTAAATGGCATGCCACATCGGCATTGTCCAAAACTCAGTCCTTCAACTTTTGTATCTTCATCTCCTGCAATAAGCAGCTGCAAGGAAACCTGTCTCTAGCATCTAACAATAATTAACCAGTACAATTGCACCCAACATGCTTGATATCCCAGATCATCTCTTTCATGTCATGATGGATTCTCTCCTTCTATTCTTGTCACTCATTTGTTTGAGATTGTCTGAAACCAATCTACAATTTGAGAACAGGCAGTGCATTTTGATGAATGCTCTACATCCAAGGCTTTCAAAAGCAATCAGCATTTTTTTGACAAGTTTTTCATAGTTCCTTGCCTTGGTGTTGCCAAGAAAGTTCTTCAAGATCTGATCAAACAGCTTCCACTCTTTAAATTCCACTTTGTTTGTCGAGTTCTCAAAATCTTGATTTCAGATGGGCTGATCAATCTTTGGACCATCAAAATCTCAAGTCATCACTTTCACAAAAAACTTTACCTTATTGATGTTAAACCAGGAAGAGCTTTGTGCAGGTAAGGAGAGCAGTTTCTACTCTTGTCCAGAAAGTAGGTGAACCGCATCATCAACCCAAGCCCAATGTGTAGAGATGGAACTAAGACCCTATCACTGTCTACCAGCAGCACCTTTATGTGCCTCCTTGATCTATGAGGTACCAGTTCCTTATGTGTAGGCCACTCTCTTATCTGAAAATTGTACATTTGGTCTCTACGCTACACTGACACTGTAAATTTTTGGCAATCTCTGGCATCATTTGATCCCCCAAACCAACCAAGCATGCTTATCTCAGAAAATTTCGACAGTTCCTTAAGAACAACTTGCAAAGCATTCAGAAACTATTCATTTCAAAATATAGGATTCTGTTTAGATAGCTTGACATAGCTTTTGCTCATTTTGTGGCACAAAGTGAGGAAAATTGTTTTAAGGTATCAAAAAACTTGACCTGATTGAGCAAAACCAATGTCATTCTTGAATTCAGCACATCGAAATTGTCCTAAATTAGCTTAGAAAACTTATGCACCAAATTTAGTGCTGACCAGTGTTGTTAGAGAAGGACCGTTCTACTAACATGCAGGAAAGACATCCACACTTACGTATAGTCTAGATTTTCACGACAAAAATAATTTGATCTGCTTCCACAAAGCTGAATTTTGGAGGCAAAGCAGTACCTACGACAGGCCTTGTCATTTAGCGCATGCGATCGCACTCGTACGTGTCCCCATACGCCAACTCGAATTACGAGTGCGATTGATCGCACTCATAACTTGGTGCTCTTTAACGTTCTATTCTGACCTCAAATTCCGATTTCGTTATTTGGAAAGGTAATGGCCTTTAGCTTATCTGCATACTTTCCATTCTAGAATGTTGACCACAATCATCACTTCTCACGTTCAGGAGAAGCGCTTAATCTGTTGACGAGGAATTATTAAAGGAGTTTCCATAGCATATACTGGATAGTTTACTAAGTTCCTTAAGCCCCCCTGAATAAACTCTACCCTGAAATACTTAACTATGCACGAGTCCCAAGAACAAATAATCCCTCAGAGGGGTAATTCTATGACTTATGGCATTACAAAATGAAGAAGCCAGCCAGCAACTTACCAACAACATTCAAAGTAAATTTTCCATCACTAGTTGCTCCAGCAAACGTTGTGGTGACTTTATATTCACCAGCATCTGCAGACTTTACATTGTTAATAGTTAGATGACCATTAGTACTATTGATGCCATAATCATCCTTTCCAACAAGCATTATACCAAAGAATGTCAGCTCTGCTATAGTTACAAATGTACCATCAGACTTCTTCTTTTGATATTTAACACCTGGTCTTGGCTTGGATAAGATTGTAAAGTCAACAACCGATTTTGTTCCAAGTTTCTTGTTAAATACTTTGTTATTATCAACAAAATACGCTGCCAAGAAAGAAAAATAAAATACTAACATCATGCAAGAATAAGATCTGAACAACCATTAAAGAAAAATCAAAAGTGCCCAGCCATTATAGAATGCATCAATAATATCATATTTTATCTTTGCAAGTCACTCAATCATCTTTCACCTTTTCAAAACTATCTTCAGTTTAATAGCATAGTTAATTTCCAAGAAACATGAAAGTTAAAAGTAACATTTTCCAACCCCAAAGGAAAACAGTTTGTATGTCCCAGATCATTATAGTACTTTGGTGCCTTAAATCTGTAATGATGTCTCAGCTTTTATTAAAATGTGAACAGTTTAAAATTACTGAAGAAAACCCTACAATTTGTTGTAGTCACAACTCTCCAATTATCAGGAACTAAATTGTTCATTAAAGGTTCTCTGGTCTCCCTTTGGATTGTAGTACATATACAGCCTTCTTTCCTTTTCAGTTCTAAATGGGAGGGGGGATATTAGAGAGCACCAAGCTCCCCTTTCAAAAAACATGTTCAAATACATTGTCAATTGTATTGCTTTCTGCTTAAGTTTATTAACTGAATATACAGTAAACTATCAAATTCTGGATTAACCAGGAAGGACAACGTCTGGGTTAAGTGGAAATTTGGATAAACAGGAGGCTCAAATTTTGAAACATAAAACAAAGTAGGGACTGAAATAATGTAATTACTGTTTGGAACTAATCAAATTGAGAAATTTCTTATGAACATCAAGTAACACTTTCATAATGCTACCTGATTAAAATCTCCTTTACCCTCTTCCCAGACATTATTAATTTTGTTGTACCCATGTTCATCTTCAGCCCCCTTCACTCCATTTCATCCTTCTATCAGTAAAACTTGTCAGCATGAAATTGCAAAAAATGCAAACAACTCATACTAATTGTATACGTTCAAAAAATATGCCATGTCTATTGCCTTTTTGTCTACCATATAAATTTTAGAATTAAGTAGAGACTCTGGTGTAAATAATCCTGAACTACATATATACTGAATACTGAACTACAAATACTGAACTATATGGTCCTACAAACTTGAAAATAACTTATAACTTACTTTTTGTTTGGATTTCATTGCTGTTTTTTGTCACTTTCTCCAAATATTTCGCAAATGTACGTCCGTCACAGAGTATTTGTACGTCCGTCACAGAGTTTAAGAAGTTCTGAATAACATCTGATACACTTCTCTTTCAAAATATTTTTAGAAAATAAGAGTTTGATCCACCCCCAATAGACAAAGGTGGGAAGCCTGACTTAAAGCTCAAACAAATCACAGAGTTCTAAGATTTTGCTAGTTTGGTCAGCTTTTTCTCATTTTCTGCATACTACCGTCATAACACTTTGGCAGCCATTTTAGTAGGGGCCTGATATGGAATTTCTTAATTCTTTTTTGTTTTTACATTTAGCTCATTTGTACTTCTTGTATGCCTCATTAAACCTGATATCACTTCAAGAGTATGTATGCTAAAGCACCTTTAGGAGTCCAAAGTGTACCCCCGTCACAATGGCATTGACTTTTACCCTCTTCCCAGACACTATTAATTTTGTTGTATCCATGGTTATGTTCAGCCCCCTTCACTCTATTTCATCATTCTATCTGTAAAACTTGTCAGCATCAAATTACAAAAAATGATGCAAAAAACTCATACTAACTGCATAATTTCAAAAAATCTGCCATGTCTATTGATTATTTTCCTACTATATAAATTTTAGAGTTAAATAGAGACAATGCATTGTATGGTTTAAACTCTAAAAACTATATTATGGAAAAATTCTAATAGAGGCGGCATGCTGAAACTATACCACAAAATGCAATTTAAAAGGCTTACGTTTGAGTTGCAATGTCAAAGTTTTAGCAGGTGATGGGGTTGAAGCTGATGACTTGCAAGTGTAAGCTCCAATATCTCCTTCTTCAACGCTAGCAATTGTCACTACAAGGTCAATACCTGCTCTTGGTGTTACAGTATACCTTGCATTTTGCACTATCTTGTTACCTCCAAAATAGATGTCTATGGCTTCATCAGAAAGACACATCAAGGTAACAGATTTCTTCAAGTCTGCATTCACAGTGCGTGGGTGAAATTCAAGGTAGGCAGCACCTGAAATGCATTAGAAAATGAAACTCCTTAGTGCTACTATAAAACATCACCAAAAACAGACACAAAAGATTTTTGCTAGTGTTTGATGGCTAATGTCAAAGTTTTGTTTTTTTCCTTGTTTGATTTTGTTTTGTATGATTACTACATATAAAAAACAGAACGCAATTTTCTAGGTCCATGATGTTGCATAAAACAGGAAAAATACGATCCAATTGTGTAGGCTCGTGTTACTACGTCATCCAACTCAGTTTCGCAATAAGGTGACAAATAGTACTCAATCCTTTTGAAAAATTTGACAAAATTACAAGTTTTCTCTTGCAGTTCTTATATTTGCTTTGGAATTCATGCAGGTCAATAGGAAGTTCAATAGTGTCTCTCTACTCGCCGCAGAGAGTCATGGCATTAGGCAGAAAGGGGGAGGGGCGCTATTGAGGAGAAACAGAATTATGGAGTTGGCAGATACTAACGAATATTACTTTTTAGCAGTAAGTTGAAGGAGACTTAAATTATTTAAGTTGAAAAAGCAACATTGTTGGCAGATATTTATATTTTCAGTGCTCTCAAAACGTAAATTCCAATTTAAATAGCAATTCATTATATCAAAAAACCTTCATTATTCAGCTCATAATGAAAGGAATTATATGCCAAAAGATATGCGTGAGTTGCCAATAATAAATATCTTTAAAAGGCAACTGAAATTGTGTATGAAGAGTGTAGTGTATAGTTATCAGTATGTAATGTTGTTAAGAGGCTTGCCTCGGTGTAGTTATAGCATTGGTAGGTTGGGTAAATTAAAATGGCGTTGTAGATTAGCGTGCTTCCTAAGTATCTAAGTATTTCCCCGCCCATCGGAAGAGCAAGGCATAACTGATCACGACCCCATGGAAGAGCCGCTCCACGCTAAATAAGTTTTTGTTTTTGTTGTTCTATTTTAAAGGCTAGATTTCGTTAAACATAACTTAGTTCGTAGTTTTTTCCTTTGATAATAAATATGCTGAAGGGTTTTGTGTATAAATTTTATCAATATGAATGTAAATATGAATATGAATAATCGGTCTCAAAAGGAGCGCACGCACCAGAAATTGGGTAAGGTCAGGGTTACCAGATCCTTTTTGACAGCGGAGGCCAAATCAATATCCACAGGAGGCCAAACTATAGCCCCGTGTAACCAAATTGTTAAAAACGATAGCAACTGTTTTTCAACAAAAGATTCATTGCTAACCGAACAATAAGTATAATCATTTCAAAATGTACAAGTTCATGTTTGATAAAATTTAATAAATCAGCAATCTGTTTGCATGCTGCTGCCAGATCCAAAGTTTTGTTGAAATCTTCTCATCATGCAAAAAAGACAGCACAGTGGTGATTTCTGGTGGAATCAGGGCAGTAGACCCACCCTCCCCACTTGATAAAGGTCATGCTTATTTTTGACGGTGCAGCACTGTGAATTGCTACATCCACCTTGCTTATCAAAGTGTACCAGCCTTGCTGTTCAAATTACTTTGTACTGTATTGCTGTAATGAGCTTTGTACATTTGCAACTTCATTTAGATCTTTGTAACTATTGATTGCACCATGTGATGAATAATTTATCAATTATTATACCTGGATATTTGATAATATGGCAGCAAAGACACACCCCTTTTATAGCGTTGAGCCTAGATTTCCTCTTGATATATGGTGACGGCTCTGCTATGTCTAGGCAAATTGGTGGTTTGCAAACTCTCATTCATCAGGAATACCCACCTACATTTTCCTTTAATTGTAGTGGACATAGATTGAACTTGGTTTTATGCCAAAGTGCATCTAATCTTCCTTCTGTAAAGGGTTTTTTGCAAATATCAGTGCATTTAGCAATTTCACCAGTCTTAGTGCTAGGAGGAAAGATCTCTTTCATTCACAAGGCATTGAGGTTCCTCATACTGGGGATACCAGGTGGTGCTACCGTTCAAGAACCATCATTGTTATCTTTAATAAATGCAATTCTTTGTTGCTTGTTCTGGAGATCATTGTTGATAACCCACAAAGCTGGAATGATGGGTCTCTGACACAAGCATCTGGCTTGTTCAAAAGACAAAGTCATTCTCGCGCCAAAGGCGCATAAGGCGGCGCCTATCTCCGTTTCAGTAGCCCTAGGCCACGCATCTACGAATGCAGTGATGGCTACAGTGGGAGGCTGGTCCTCTGGTGGCTCTGAGCATTTAACTTCCCAACTCCTTTCTCATTTATCGAGCGCCAGACGAGAAGGCAGTGAGTACCATTTTTAAAGTCTTAGGTATGACTCGACCAGGGCTCGAACCCACGACCTTCCGATTGTGAGGCAGACGCTCTAACCACTGGGCCATCACACCGGCTTATTAAAATATCTAAATAGTTTCTTGTTTTGGTTCCTAGTTTTTGTTCTTATTAAGATGTTTGAGCAATCATCAATTTTGTTTAACGTGCTCCAAGACAGGAGGATTCAATTTAGCTATGGAGCTTCTAAGAGCACTAATTTTTCAAGATATCTCATTGATATGTGCAATGATGAGACATCTAATGAGACTTGTCAATCTACTGTTGATCTTGTTGGACATCTCTCATCCACATCTGATAGGATGCACAACTATTGGGATATTTATCTCCAGCTATTGAGCTGTATGGTTTTTATGTTGAGTGATAGATTTTCAAATATTGAATATTTTGAATTGTTAGATTTGGTTAAACGAAATTTCTTCTCAATGTGGAAGAATAAAGTTCCATCAACTAAGCTTAACAAGATGATGACCAGTTATGGTCCTCTTTCCGCTTTTCCTGATCTTGAAAGTCAGTTGCTATGTATCTATAAGGACAGAGACTTCCACAAGGAGAATGCATCAGAGTTACTGGAATGCATATATAAAGTCAACCTGCAGGAATGTTTGCCAGAGGTGGTTAAGCTATTTAAGAAGAATGGGGTCATTGCAATTTTCAGTGCCTCTTTTGGGCGATCTTTTTCCTGTTTGCGTAGAGTCAAGACATACATACGTAGCAATATGGGACAAGAGCGTCTTGGCTCATTGTGTAGGATAAGCATACATAGAGATATTTTGAAGGAACTTGAGGAGAAGAAAAAGCTGCATGACTTAATTGCTGAAAAGGTCGTTGATAAGCCTAGAAGGCTGAATTTTCTTTATAAATAGATTGCATTCTTTCTTACATTGTCAATTGCTGAACAACTAAGTTGCAAATCCAGGCAAAAGGTTTGCACTGGAAATTATTCCTTAATATTTGTCATATTATTTTTGCTTTCCTTTTCTCGAACAATATTTGCAATGAGAGTCTCAATATTTTCATAGCACCATCCCACTTTTCCTTGGTTGTCGGTTTATGAAATATATTTGCAGAATAATATTGTCCTCATTGTTTGTTATTATTATATTTTGCTTCTGAATATTGGTTTTAAGGGAAGCTAATGACTCTCACTGTTCTGCCTTACAATAGAAGCCTGCAAAGAGGTTTTGAAACTCAATGCTTTAGAATGGCAAGGAAGAGTTAAATCATATTTTAGCATACTGAAGTTACTTTTTGCCAACACTTGCTGGAACATAAAGCATCAGATGATAGCCAAACAACGAACAGATCATAAATAACCAGAGGAAGATTCATCCTTGATTGTGCCAATGTTGGGATACTCCTTTGCTGAATCAAACAAACTTTGTTGCAGAATTAAGTTGCATATGAACTTTTGAATTTGTGGAATAATGATAGCAGTTTGATTGCCCCCAGCCTTTATGTTGCCAAAAGACTGGTGGGATTCCTTCTGCTTAAAAATGGAAAAATCAAGCATAGGCAAACCCTTGACGTGCGGCTTGAGCCTAGCTCAATTGGAGTTTCCATTGAGGACTAATTTGCTTGGCAATTACAATTTGATATTTATAAGATTCACTTTTTATCTCAAAACATTTTGTTTAACAGTGAAATATATGACTTAATTCTATGTAGTATATGCTTTACAGCAGTTCTGAAAAAACAATCTGTGATTTAGAAGTGGGCTTAAGTCAATAAAAATGGTGTTAACATCTATCTTAAATGTAAAAGTAAAATCATGCAAATTACATTATATACCTGTAGGAAGAGATATAAGTCAACTATAACTATCTGAAAATGGGTGCTTTCCATAGAGTGTTTCAAAGCAGCAGGGTTAAGAAAAGTTTTGAGACCCCCTCTTATGTTTTTTCCTTTCATTCCAAAGGGGCAGGACTAACTTTTTCATCCTAGCTTCGCCACTGGTAGCGAAGGCTGTTCTTCCTTTTCTATTTCTGACAGCCATGCGTCTTTGTGAGCTTGTTATCATGGAGATAAAATATATTAATCATTGGGTTGAATACATTTTGTCCTCCTATTGAATATATTTCAACATTGGATTGAATATATATTTCAACATTGAATTCAATATATATTTCAACATTGAATTCAATACGTATCAGGACTGGATTGAATGCATATTTGGACTGGATTGAATATATTTTAGTAAAAGACTGAATACATTTCACTTCATTGAATATATATTTAAAGGATTGTATATTGCTACATACGGTCAGCCATTAAATCATGGCAGCTGACTGATATAAAAAGAATATACTCACTGCAGCTTGAAATTGTTACCAAAAGAACTCCCAGAAAGATCTTTTCCATTATATTCTTGGAAAAGAACAAGGATGCAGCGCACCAAGTAGCAGTGAAATGATAGCTTGCCAATCTAGACTTTATATAGGAACGTCTGACTTGATGCATTCGCAAGCGAGTTTTATGCTGAATGGGATTCGATCGATCCAAGTAGAAATAATATCCATTGTTCGGAAACACATCTGGTTGGATAATATGTTGAAGGGTCAAACAGAATAGGAATTTCCTGAACAAAGATATTCTACCAGTAGACAAAGCTCTCGTATCTGGTTGGGTAAGCCTCTAGTTGACAAAAGATGATTGGCAAGGATACGTGATTGATTAGATATAAGGGAGGTTTAGATCCAGTACGAGTACAACAAGCACGAGTACGAGTTCACCCCCCTGCGCAGCTCAACACTCAAACTCGTACTCGTACTGCAACTTCATGTGTTTAGATATTTCCGACTTCAAAACGACCCGGGATTTATTGAAATCAAAAGGTCTAGATATAGATAGCGACTAAATAGAGATGCTTTCATAGAGCGTATATTCCATGGTTAAAAGAAGGACTTAGGTTCTTAGAACATTACAAGAATCAATCAACAGCATTCTCTCTACATGGAAAGCCATTCTTGTTCAAGCGAATGTCGGATAGCGATTCATCTTCACTCATGATGTTCAGTAAAAGTAGGAACTGGCTTTCGGGGATATAGTACTAGCTTCGTATTTATCTTGAAAGGACCCTCTAGTATTTTACCAGTCTCTAAACTGTCTGAATATAAACGCAGCTCTATTGATTTCAATAAATCTCTGGCTTGTTTTGAAGGCAGAGATATCTTAACACATGACGTAGCAGTGCGAGTACGAATTCGAGTATTGAGCTACGCAGGGGGGGGGGGGTTAACTCGTACTCGTACTCGCACTCGAAGTGGATCTGAACCTCCCTAGTATCAAGAGGAAATTCTGCGTAGGAGCAAGATATCGCTGCTTATCGTCTCTACTTTGTTATGGCGTTATCTCTTCCCTCTAAATTCAGCCAATCAGAATGGAGAATTTTAATCAATGGTTTGATCGATGAGCAAGCAAAAAAATCTCCAAGTAAACAAGCACAGGTGTGCAGTTTGACTTGGATTATTTTGCCAGCTGAGTGAACAGCTCCGAGGAATCAGGTGATATACGAGCATGCGCCCAGCAAGTTGAGGCACCTGAATCCTCGGAGCTGTTCACTCAGCTGGCAAAATAATCCAAACCAAACTGCACGCCAGTGCTTGTATAATTGGAGATTATTTCACCAGCTTCGGTCCCAGCTCCTGGAACAGGTGGGATTTTGAAGCTCAAGGCACACCCGCATTTGTGAATAAAGTAAAAATATTAGATTCCTGTAAAAGGTTGCAAAAAAATTGATGCAATGATTTTTTGTCGTTGTGTGATATGTAACCTTAATATCACATATATCTAGTAATTCTATGGACAACTATTTTCAACAAACCAATTTTTTAAAATGCAAAAAACGACATTGAATGTTAACAAAACTAAATTGTCTACAGAAAATTATATAGCACAGAAACTATATGTAAAGTCAATAAATGAATAAAGATTATGTTAAGATTGCTTCTCCAAAGTTTCGAATAATTGGCTTGCCATAAATCTCGCAAATTTCTCTGAATTTGCCCATCCAGCTGCTTTGTTTATGTCTACAAGGGACATCTCCTTGGACTGTGCCATTGAAGTTGATGCTGATCGAGTAGCATGGGCTGAAGATATAGAGCAGTTAATTCCTGCCATTAAAAGTGTGGTTCACACCATTTTGCCGGTGTTCTAGAAGTGACTGGCTTGTCAGGTGGTTTTGGACTTATGAAAAGTAAAGAGTAATCTCCTCTAAGCTCAGCTGTAACAGCCAAATAGGTAGATATTAAAGTAACTGGGCACAGGTTCCTGTTAGTCTCATATGCTTTAAGGTGAATCGGTTGTAAGTGATGCCCAGACTTAGTGGTTTTTAGAGGGGTAGGAATGTAAAACATGCATTCTGTATCTGAAAGATGCATAAAGTTAATATCTAATGCTGAGATGGACTGATTTTGTTGCCCAGATAAGAGGCAAAGTAGCATGGCCAATTTGTGTGATAATTCCTTAACTGGTGTCAGCAGGCTAGTTTTTATGGTGTCTAAATAGCCGAGCACTTGATTGGTATCAAAGGTGCTAACATACTGTGGCAAAGCCGGCTTAAGCTGAAAGATTCCGGTCATAAACCGCCTTAGCAAAGGTTGGGAACCAAATGATAGGCCAGAAACAGGGTCTGTTATTCATGACAGTGCAGAACGTGCAGTGTTTATAGCTGACTAACCGAAATTTGATTCATGAAATGACTATGTCAAGAACTCAATGCCAACAGTGGCTTGTGCTGTGGCTGGGCCTATTTGTCTATCCTCACAGAACTTTATCCATTTGTTAATGTAGGGTTTGTACTGTTTGGACGTACCTGCTGTGAGCAAACTTTCTATTATTCTGATGGCTTCCTGTGATAAACCAGATGTTTCAGAGAGCTTTTCCCTGACATTTGGCAGGCAAGAAGGTCCAGCTGCTTCCTCAATGGTTGATGTATTCCCGGATGGCTTGGCAGCGTCAGAAGCTTTTAGCTACGAGTAAGTAACAGGCTTAGAGACTAGCAATCTAGATAAGCGACCATGCCATGGCTGGTTTGGCCAAACTGGCACAATTATTGCGCCCTCTGCCTCATCCATTATTACTTTCTGTAATACTTTACCCATAATGGAAAAGGGAGGAAATGCGTAAAAGAAAAATGGAATCCAGTCCATTTGAAATGCATTAATGCAAAAGGCCTCTGGATCTGGTCTATAAGGTACAAATGGCTTGACTTGATAATTTAAACGACTGGTAAATAAATCAATGTTAGGTGTTACATTGAAGAACTGTATAGCTTTTTCAAATGCTTGGCTACAAAGTTGCCATTCCGTTTGAGTCTCATGCTTTCGAGGCTCCTCATCAGCTTCGACATTAAGTTTGCCTGGGTATATGTGCAGCAGGTATTCAAATGTTTTTTGATATAGAAAATTCCCAAATATCATAAGCAATGCTATTGCATGTTTCAGCGTGAAGACCCCATCTTGTTTGCAATTTGAACTGCAGTTGTGCTTTCTGACAATATCTGTAAATGAAAATCATGGTAATGAGCGAAGGACTTCAGCCCAAACAATATAGCCTTCATTTCTAGGGTATTTATATGGAGAGCTTGCACTTCAGTATTCCATAAGCCCTCAGTTTTAGTTCCCCAAATACAGCAACCCAGCCAGAGTTACTGGCGTCAGTAATAAGGGTTTTGCTTGGGAGCCCTTTATATATATCATTACAAGCTGAAGGTATGTTAGAAATCCACCACTTCAGATCATGTACTGATGCATTATTCGTAGTCATATATGCATTGTAATTGTCTAGGTGCATTTTGACAGCATGTGACTTACAGCCTTCCAGCCCCTTAAAATGTAATGGGCCATATTTTACTGCTGGAAAGGAAGTTGTTAGCATCCATCTCACCCTGGCAACAGCTCTGATTTGTGTTTTTGCCTGTTGTGACAGTAGTTTACAATTCTTCACAATTTTTGCCCCAGTGAGTCTGATAGTCATGGACACTGAATCAATAACAAACCCTAGAAACACAATGGTCTGAGTTGGGATCAGGTGGGATTTTTTAGGATATATAACAAATCCCAAGGCATCAAAAATTAATACTGTATCAATAGCATTAGATAGACAGTCATTGTATCAATAACCAATATTAAGCAAGTCATCAATGTATGCACATAAGATATGGCCTTCTTTCCTGAGAGAAGCCAAAGGTGATTTTAAAAGTTTTGTAAACTTTGCAGGTCCTGTTGATAGATCATTTGGAAGAGCAGTAAACTTGTAACACTTATCCTTAAATTTGAATTTAAGGGATTTTTGGTTCTCTTATTTTAGTAGAGCAGTATGCATCTTTCAGGCCAACAGATGCCATAAAGCAGCTAGGAGTGATCATACTAATCACTGTGTATATGATATACTTCTCTATGTGCTCATTTGGCTTTGACATATTACGACTCTGTACATTTTTCCCCTACACTCTGTACCTTACCACTGCACGAAAAAGCGGCAACATTCTTTTGCAACATTGCTTTTTCGTGCTGTGGTAAAGTGCTGCAGTACCAACAGACTATCTACTCTGCACCTTGTAAAATTATTGCTATGTTGAAGGAGGCTGGCAAAACTTGTAAATATAGCAATGGGATTGTTGCCAGTAAAAGTATTTTCATTTCAAAATCGTGATGCTGTCAATTAGAAGACAGTGTAATATGTATTAGTAGTATAGAGCGTTGTTGGGAAATACCCCTAGCATTGCACCACATGCATACCATAGCCATGCGCAGTATTCTCAAGTACTTTTAGAATGCTCTGGAACATTTTACCAAGCCACTTATCGTGTCATTTATCGTGCCACATTTGTACCATGCCATCATCGTACCATTTATTATCACATGATTTTTAGCATATTTTGATATAAAAGAGTATGCCATGTGTGGGAAGTAGTAGTTGGGTCGGGTGATTTACAGATTACAGAGTATTAAATTCAGGTATTGAAGATAACGAACTGACAGGGAACGGATATTCCCTATAAGAGCTTTTGGAAGCAGTGCGCGTTTTAGGAACATAAGATCCATTTGATACGAGTTGCAGAATGTTATTATGTGTTGAAAAATGTTGTTAGGTGCTACAAGCAAAATTTGCGATGCTACAAGAAGGGCAAATTTATGGCAAACATTGAAAGCTACGTTACAAAAAATTCCAACAAATAGCATTACAGTTTTAAAATGATGAAAAATAGCAAAATTCCATAACATTGCTAAAAAGTCGTAGAATCACATAAAAATCTATAAAACGTGTCAAATTCAGTTACGCCATGTTTAGAAGTAATGTACCTCTCGTTTCTAGTGCCTTGATATTGTAAATATATATTTATATGCATTATTGATAAGGGACTTAAGTGACACTGTCATCAAGTTGTATTATTTCACAATAAGATATAACTACTTGCAAGGGATTTTTAGAGTAGAGAGTGTTCGGAAATTGACAAGACTAGAGCACAATTTGTTGTACTGATTTTCCAAGACTCACTCTGTTGAACCGGCGACACGTTGTTAGGCTTACATATGTGAAAGAAATAGAGAAGGCTACTAGATATCTCAAACAATCTCAAACAATGCCTCTCCATAATTACGCATTTTCAACTAGAGATTTTCAAATTGAGTTATTATTCATAGATAAAAGTGAAGTTTGTTATTAATTTTTGTCGTCAAATTCGTACTTCAACAGCACTTGTTGGATTTCTATTTTTGCCAGACGGTTTTTCTTTGCAGGTAGCTTTTTTAGTATTGGCACTATGCTGTTAGCAAAGCTCTCGTCTGCGTCTCTTCTCTTTGCAGATTGACGGTTGGCAGCATTGCGTTGTAGAAACTGCAACTTATCAAAGGGTTTGCATTCCGGAAGCGATGCTATGGGAATTCCTAATCGAATCATTAGAACTTTCTGCCTCAGACACTTCGAAAAACGTTTTATGACGCTTCTCCACAATGTTTCAGCAACATCAGCTAAAGAAACACAAATTTCTTGGTTACATGAAACTAGAAATCTAAAACTGAAAAGACTGAAAGTCATATCACATATTTTTACATTTGCTTAGAGGATTATGGAAAGAGTGCTGAATAAATTTTTATCAAAATGAAGGTGTATTTTGCATCTGATCTCATATTTGAACTTCTAGAAAGATATTGATGAAAGTAAAAGGATGAAGATGAAAAGTGAAAATGGAAAAGCATGCAAGGATAAAAGTAGATCGTCATACTTAAGACGTTGAGTCTCATAAATGCTTCATCTTTCAAGTTTGGCTTGGCATTTATGACTGCAACACATTTGTAAGTCCCTGCATCAGAAATACTACCACATGCAATCTTGAATGTGCTCTCACCAGGTTTTTGCTAAATACAACAAGAAAAATGTCAACAGATTGGAAAGAGATAGCGAGCAGTGTCAATATCCATGTACACAACTGGATAATTTCGGTAGCAAAGGTCTTATCCAACGTAAGGAGCACCCTACAAGCTTTTTAATGAAAATATAGCTTTGAATAATAGAAGTGGATGAGGTAAAAGAGAATTTTTCTGATTTTGGTAATTTTAGGTTCAACACGTAGTATCACCATTCCTGCTTCCGGGAAGTTCTCCAAGGAAAATGGTACTATGACATATTTGCTAAAAAGTGCCGGAGTCTAGAGCTCAAAGATCCCCGTGTTTGCGTGTTTGATGTTTACTTATAAAGATGGTGGCATTACACACTTGTTTTACAGTTTATAAGAATATTCAGGCTCAGAATTGCTAAAACTTATGAATAATTCAATGCTCAAATTTTATCAACGCTTAGAGCTTGTATGTACTTGAGCTATAGTACTGCTTCTAGGTCAACTTCTTAATTCTTGATACAATATTTATCAGTTTACTTCATTTTATTTTGCTTAATAATGATGCAAAAAAACAATAAGGATTTGAATATAATTCTTTGATTTTCAGACGTAGCTACACATTTGATATTAAAGAATAATTTAAATATAATCTGAGGCTCAAAGTGGAAAAAATTTAAGAACATTGAGGCTCAGCAAAAATTAGGTATTCTTATAAAAGTGTGTTTATTTCGTAGAGAGCTTCTATCACAACTAAGATGATCCAAAAAATATGATTTCATTTGATTTGATTTGAGAAGAATAATGAGACAAAGGGCTATAGATTTAAACGCAGACATATATAAGGAGAATTTACCTGCGACTTCGCTGCGAGTTCAATGGAGATTAAGATTTGAGCATGCTCAGTTGGCCTAGAGTTTTGGCTGCAAAGCTAGGCATGCTCAAATCTTAATTCCTGGCGAAGTCGTTGGTAAATTCACCTATCGTAATGCGTTGATAAGTGCCCCCTCGATTACGCGTTCCCCTTTTCAGAAAACAATGAATAAGAACCCCTTCGAATAAACCCCACCCTCGAAAAGGCCCCATTCCTCTGTCGTAAAAAGCAGGACTCATTGAAATTTTTACCACAGTTTTTCTGGCGTTTAATTACAAAGTATAGGAAGGTAGATGATCAGAGATACAATAACAGTCTAATCTAGCTTTGCAACATCTCATTGTCAATGATTTTTTCTTTGCGCCAAAACTACTTCAATTTAATGATATTTGTCAATTTAATGATATTTAATGATATTCATCTTATTTGAATTGCGTTGAGATCCACTTGAATAAGCAAGCGCTCCCTCGAATAAACCTAACCCTTGAAACTCAAAAGCTTTATAATTAATCGAGACATTACGGTAGTGGAAGTCAGCCTTTTTGGAAGTGGAGATAACAGGAATTACATAAATGGAATGGAGACTCTGTGGTTCTTTCTACAAGATCGCCTAACTTTTACATCTTTGGTGTTCCAGGACAATTTTTAACATATAAAGTTGTGAGGAAATTCCCCATCAGCCTCTTTCATTGCCCCACCAGTGGAACATTTCTACCCCACCATTTAAGTGCCTTTATGATTCATTGACTTTTTAGATTTTGCTTTATTTGCAGCATTTTTGGATTAAACAAGTTTAGTCTTCATTGAGAAGGTTCTAAATCGCAATTCATTTCTCCTGGAACTGCTGCTTAGTTGATTCCTCCTTCATACACAAAGCTACAAATAAGCGTTTTTGTTCTGTGGCCTATTCCAGTGGTTCCCAAACTGTGGTCCACGGTCTCCCAGAGGACCCTGAAGGGTTTTTGAAGGACCGCGAAAAGATTCTGAAGCTTGCAAGCTGTAGAACCACATTCATAGACTTTTAAGTCCTTTTTAGTGCAAGCTATAAACCGTGGCAACTCGGCACACTTATGCTTTCAAACTCTGTGGGTATTTGTCTGTGAAAGCATACTCATTACTACTTGTAACTGAGGTTTGCATCTTGGATCTAGTGGGAGATAATCTTAATTGCCGATGGCATAATTATCTGCGAATAAAAGAGAGTATGGAAGAAAATCAATTTGGAGACAGTGTGAGTCATATTCAATGATGTCTGACCAAGATAATGTCTTCTACACACCATGTCTTGTAAAAAGTTGCCACAAACTTTCAGACTTCCATGCTGCCTAAACAATTCATGATATTGGGAGAGGCATTCTAAGATAAAGTAAAGGGAGTGATTTGGGAAATTTTCCTAGGGGCTAAGCCTCCAGGCCCTCTCTTCCTCTTCAAGCCATGGCCTTTAATAGAGGTGTTTATTTTCTTTCATTTACTAACATTCATAAGGACAGGCCTACAGACTTGGGCTTCTAAAGCAAAAATAATAGCTATGGAACAGACAGAGGTATTTTGCTGAATTTCCTAGGAAGTTGGGGATGTTGCATATAATAATTTCTAGAAGCCACGCTAATTTTGAAGCCGCCTCTGCTCCAGAGACGCAGGTAGAAAAGGCATGTAGCAAGGAACCACCATGTAAAATTTTTTGGGAACCACTAGTCTATAGCTATATTTTAAGAGTACTTTTGAAAGTATGTTAATCTATAGATTCTGCATTTATCTAAAGTACCCTTATCTTAATTGCTTTAACGGTGAATAATCGTTCAAAAATGCTTTTTGATGTTGCAAAGATACTACTTCAAACTCATACTCATATAATGCAAATCCCAGATTGATGAAGGAAAACCACAACTGATTTTACCTTTTAGACGCCGAATTCAGTACCTAAAACCACTTACAATTTGATCAAGTTTCATTGTAGTACAGTCATAATTTAATTTCATCCAAGTAACTGTTGGCTTTGGATTGCCAGATGCCACACACTTCAGAGTCTTTTCTGATCCTTCCACAATGCTCTCATTACGCAACACTGAAATAGCTGGCATGACTACAATTCAAAATAGAATATCAACTACTCTGTTTTTCAGATGTTGCATTCAGCATCCTAGAAGAAGAAAATCATCTACTTTACTGTAGACTCTCGTAAATCTTGTATTTATAGTGTAGCACAAATAGACACGTGCTTTCAGAGATCAACGTAGCTCTAATCTTAATTCATGTCACCTTACATAAAGCACTAATAAGAATCATTGCATTCATGAAAATACCAATAAATGCCAACACGCGCACAAAGACCAGGGACGGCCCTAGGAGAGGGCTAGGGGCCCCCGGTGAAACATGCTAGTCATGTTATGATACAAGCAGGTCAGTATAAAAAGTAACATACCATAGACTGTTCTTATGTAGGTTGTTGCATAAGCGGAGCCAAATTTATCTGTTCCAATGCACTTCAAAGTTGCTCCCTCGAGATCAGGCGAAACCGAAGAAATGGTTAGACTTGTCTGACTCACGGAATAATCCTTTGATGTTCCATCAACTACAGTTGTTTTGTTATCTTTTGTTTCAATCTCCCATTTAACTGCTACCGACACTTTATCAAAGACACATTGAATTGCTGCAGAAGTTCCACTTACAAGATCATATGAAGGCTGCGGTGGAGTTATGATTACTGGATTGGCTACAATGGAAACAATCTCATCATAGCAAACAATATTAATTCAATATACAAAGAACAACTGACGAGCCACCTTCAAAGCTATTGGAATACACTCCCTTCTTATAAAAGCACCTTATTTTGCATTATGCACCTAAGAGCTGGTTCATACGATGAGCCATGGATGACCCGAACCTATTACAGCATTGGTTCAGCAATGGCACAGCCGCTGGGGATGAGCCATGTTCAACCAATGAACTGCGTGAATGTGGCTCGAGCCGATCTGTTTCTGTGGTTTATTATGCTGAACCGAAGGTGAACTTACAACTCAATTTGCTAAATGCATAGGTTGGAGTCATGTACGGCTCATCGTATGAACTAGTTTTAAGATTATTCTTCAATCATTCGTAAGTGCCAAATGTGTAACTTCCCCTGAAATCAAAAGCTCGCCCCCCAATTTGGCAGCAAAATCCAATGAAAAAACAGTATATACTCTCAGTTTATGTAAAAGCACTTACAAAAGTCGCTTTTGGCACTCTAGGAGTCTCTTCTCAATTTGGTACGAAATCTTATCAAAAGAGCATAATCAAAAGTATTCGTTTAAATACAGGCATAAGAATATTTTTATTTTTTAATCTTGAAGTCCCTCTAAAAAATCAATTTCGCCCTTTGTGTCAATTATGTTGTGTCTTAATTATAAACAAAACGCGATATCTTAAAATCATTGTCTGGATTCAAGTCGTAATTCTACTGTCGGCACAGTTTAACATTTATGATCAAAAATGCAAATACTTTGAGAGGATGAGAAAGAGATAGTGCATTTGAAATACATAAAAGCAGATGAACTAGGCTTTGATAATCGAGATCTCCATTTCACTATTTCCAAGCTATCTACTATTGCTATTCGCACGACCTACTGCATATTCTGCATGAGAAACAAACCGTGGTGCAACCCCGAGTTTCTCAGTTATTGATCATGCTAATCGATATTGCTACTTCTTCTGTAATGAACTCCAAAAAGTGTGAATTTTTCTCTTATTATAATCTATAATATGTATATATATTTTTCTATTGTTCCTTTATTTTTAATTAACTACCTTTGTAAGTTAGCCAAATACAGATTACCTGTTTAGCGAGATTTGTATTTGTAGATTTTATTATGGCACATCGTTTGTAGCAATATTCAATAACGACAATTCAATATTTAATACCTGCACTTCAATGTTCAATACTAGCAATTCAATATTCAATAATTACAATTCAATATTAAAGTCCCTAATACAATATTCAACAACAATACTTCAATATTCGGAAACGATAATTCAATGCTTAATTCGCTAATTCAATATTCAATTAATTTAATAAACTCAATGGAAATAAATTTAAGTCTACAACCAACGCTTTCAATTTGGCAAGTGGCAACCACGAAGAGCTTGAAAGAAGAGGTATATGCAAGATTTATGCATAAGAGAGCTGAAGATTTCACCAACACTTTCGTTCACATAGTAGTGGGAGTTTCTATACAATGGCTGGGAACGAGAATGACTCCTTTCTCTTCCAACAACAATTTCTGTGCAAAGTTTCGAAGCATCGGGCCATACTATAACATGATATAAATGATGAAGTTTGAAAAATGATGCCGAAGATGAGGATGATGATACGGACGATGCACATAAAAGTAACACTGTAATTTGCACCGACTAGATTACAAGGATGCATTAAATTTATCTCTAACCTCATATTGTTGTTTTTCTATGCAACTTCTCAAAAGCCTTAAAAGCAAGAAATTTCGTCGTGACAAAGTTTCATCGCATTTACAATTTCGTTGAAGAACTTTTCGTCAATCTATTTGTCCGAGATTTTGCCATGACACAACTTTTTGTAGTTAATGTATAATTTTATTTCATCTTTGACACCGATGGCTAAACTTTTTCTCATGGAATGAGCTTTCAGCAGACAAATTCTTGTTGTCTGCTATTTTTCAGTGCATAAATAGCCAAACGTTTATCAATATATGGTGGATCCATAAAGGATGTCTGCATCTTGGGGAGGGAGAGGTCTTACTTGTAATTGGACAGTGGACAAGGGGAAAAGTGTATAAGGGAAGGGAGGGGGTTGAAAACTGGCAGATATGTGTAGAAATACTGTATGGATTAACCCTATGCACTTTTTAGCAGCTTCAGGTAAATTGCATGCCACATCGGCATTGTCCACAACTCAGTCCTTCAACTTTTGTATCTTCATCTCCTGCAATGAGCAGCTGCAAGGATACCTGTCTCTAGCATCTAGCAATAATTAACCAGTACAATTGCACCCAACATGCTTGATATCCCAGATCATCTCTTTCATTTCATGATGGATTCTCTCCTTCTATTCTTGTCACTCATTTGTTTGAGATTGTCTGAAACCAATCTACAATTTGAGAACAGGCAGTGCATTTTGATGAATGCTCTACATCCAAGGTTCTCAAAAACAATCATCAATTTTTTGAGAAGTTCTTCATAGTTCCTTGTCTTGGTGTTGCCAAGAAAGTTCTTCAAGATCTGATCAAACAGCTTCCACTCTGTAAATTCCACTTTGTTTTTCGAGTTCTCAAAATCTGGATTCCAGATGGGCTGATCAATCTCTGGACCATCAAAATCCCAAGTCATCACTTTCACAAAACCTTAACTTATTGCTGTTATACCAGGAAGAGCTTTGTGCGGGTAAGGAGAACAGTTTCTACTCTTGTCCAGAAAGTAGGTGAATCGCATCATCAACCCAAGCCCAATGTGTAGAGATGGAACTAAGACCCTATCACTGTCTACCAGCAGCACCTTTATGTGCCTTCTTGCTCTACGAGGTAATAGTTCTTAACGTGTAGGCCACTCCCTTATCTGAAAATTGTACATTTGGTCTCTACGTTACTGTAGGGTTGTACATTTTAAAACTATCCCACATACACTGACATTGTAAACTATTGGCAAACTCTGGCATCTTTTGATCCCCCAAACCCATCAAGCATGCTTATCACAAAAAAAATTTCGACAGTTCCTTAAGAACAACTTGCAAAGCATTCAGAAACCACTCATTTCAAAATATAGGATTCTGTTTAACACAACTTTTGCTCATTTTATGGCACAAAGTGAGGAAAATTGTGTTGAGGTATCAAAAACTTGACCTGATTGAGCAAAACCAATGTCATTCTTGAATTCGGCACATCGATATTGTCCTAAATTAGCTTAGAAAACTTATACACCAAATTTAGTGTTGACCAGTGTTGTTAGAGAAGGACCGTTCTACTAACATGCAGCAAAGAAATCCACACTTACTTATAGTCTAGATTTTAAAGACAACAAATAATTTGATCTGCTTTCACAAAGCTGAATTGTGGAAGCAAAGCAATACCTACGACATGCCTTGTCATTTAGCGCGTGCGATCGCACGCGCACGTGTCTCCTCACGCCAACTCCAACTACGAGTGCGATTGATCGCACTCATAAATAGGTGCTCTTTAACATTTTCTTCTGGCTTCAAACTCCAATTTCGTTATTTGGAAAGGTAATGGCCTTTAGCTTATCTGCATACTTTTCACCCTAGAATGTTGACCACAATCATCACTTCTCACTTTCAGGAGCAGCGTTTAATCTGTTGACGAGGAATTATTAAAAGAGTTTCCATAGCATATACTGGATAGTTTACTAAGTTCCTTAAGCCCCCTTGAATAAGCTCTACCCTGAAATACGCAACTATGCAACGGGCCCAAGAACACATAATCTCTAAGAGGGGTAATTCTATGACTTATGGCATTACAAAAAATGAAGAAGCCAGCCAGCAACTTACCAACAACATTCAAAGTAAATTTTCCATCACTAGTTGCTCCAGCAAAAGTTGTGGTGACTTTATATTCACCAGCATCTGTAGATTTTACATTGTTAATAGTTAGATGACCATTAGTCGTATTGATGCCATAGTCGTACCTTCCAATAATCAGTATTCCAAAGAATGTCAGCTCTGCTATAGTTACAAATGAACCATCAGACTTCTTCCTTTGATATCTAACACCTGGTCTTGGCTTGGATAAGATTGTAAAGTCAACAACCGATTTTGTTCCAAGTTTCTTGTTAAATACTTTGTTATTATCAACAAAATACGCTGCCATGAAAGAAAAATAAAATACCAACATCATACAAGAATAAGATCTGAACAACCATTAAAGAAAAATCAATAGTGCCCAGCCATTATAGAATGCATCAATAATATCATATTTTATCTTTTCAAGTCACTCAATCATCTTTCACCTTTTCAAAACTATCTTCAGTTTAATAGCATAGTTAATTTCCATGAAACATGAAAGTTGAAAGTGACATTTTCCAACCCCAAAGGAAAACAGTTTTGTATGTATTAGATCATTATAGTATTTTGGTGCCTTAACTCTGGATTGATGTTTCAGTTTTTATTAAAATGTGAACATTTTGACATTACTGAAGAAAACCCTACAATTTGTTGTAGTCACAACTCTCCAATTATCAGGAACTAAATTGTTCATTAAAGGTTCTCTGGTCTCCCTTTGGATTGTAGTACAAATGATGCCTTCTTTCCTTTTCAGTTCTTAATGGGAGGAGGGCTATTAGAGAACCTCACACTCCTCTTTCAATAAATATGTTGGAACACATTGTCAATTGTATTGGTTCTGTTTAAGTTTATTAAGTGAATATACAATAAACTATCATATTCTGGATAAATCAGGAAGGAAAACGTCTGGGTGAACTGGAAATTTGGATAAACAGGAGGCTCAAATTTTGAAACATAAAACAAAGTAGGGATTGAAATAATGTAATTACTGTTTGGAACTAATCAAATTGAGAAATTTCTTATAAACATCAAGTAACACTTTCATAATGCTTCCTGACCGAATTCTCCTTTACCCTCTTCCTAGACATTATTAATTTGGTTGTATTATTTAATTTGTTTATCTTCAGGCCCCTTCACGCCATTTCATCATTCTATCTGTTAAACTTGTCAATATCAAATTGCAAAAAATGATACAAACAACTCATATACTAATTGTATACTTTCAAAAAATATGCCATGTCTATTGACTATTTGTCTACCATATAAATGTTAGAATTAAGTAGAGACAATGCATTGTATGGAAATTTAACTATATTAAACTATATACTAAACTCTAAAAACTATATTATGGAAAAATTCTAATAGATGCGGCATGCTGAAACTATGCCAAAAAATGCAATTTAAAAGGCTTACGTTTGAGTTGCAATGTCACAATTTGAGGAGGTGATGCGGGTGAAGCTGATGATCTGCAAGTGTAAGCTCCTATATCTCCTACTTCAACGCTCATAATTGTCACTACAAGGTCAATACCTGCTCTTGGTGATACAGTATACCTTGCATTTGGCACTATCTTGTTACCTCCAAAATAGATGTCTATGGCTTCATCAGAAAGACACGTCAAGGTAACAGATTTCTTCAAGTCTGCATTCACAGTGGGTGGCTGAAATTGAAGGTAGGCAGCACCTGAAATGCATTAGAAAATGAAGTTCCTTAGTGCTGTTATAAAATATCACCAAAGACAGACACAAAAGATTTTTGCTAGTGTTTGATGGCTAATGTCAAAATGTTGTTTTTGTTTTCTTGCTTCATCTTGTTTTTGTATGATTACTACATAAAAAACAAGGTGCAATTTTCTAGGTCCATGACATTGCATAAAAGAGGTAAAATATGATCCAATTGTGTAGGATCGTGTTACTATGTCATCCAACTCAGTTTCCCAATAAGGTGAGAAATAGTATTCAACCATTTTGACAAATACCGATAATATTCAACATACAAGTTTTCTCTTGCAGTTCTAATATTTGCATTGGACTGCATGCAGGTCAATAGGAAGTTCAAGAGTGTCTCTCTACTCGCCTCAGAGTCATGTCTTTAGGCAGTGAGGTGGAGGGGGCTATTGAGCAGAAGCAGAATTATGGAGTTGACAGATACTAACGAATACCACTTTATAGCAGTAATTTGAAGGAGAGATAAATTTGTTTAAGTTTAAAAAGCAACATTGTAGGCAGATATTTATATTTTCAGTGCTCCCAAATCGTAAATTCCAATTTTAATAGCAATTTCATTATATCAAAGAACCCTCATTATTCAGCTCTTAAGGAATAGAATTATATGCGAAACGATATCCGTGAGTTGCCAGTAATAAATACCTTTAAAAGGCAACTGAAATTGTATATGAAGAGTGTAGTGTATAGTTATCAGTATGTCATGTTGTTAAGAGGCTTGCCTCGGTTTAGTTATAGCATTGGTAGGTTGGGTAAATTAAAATGGCGTTGTAGACTAGCGTGCTTCCTAAGTATCTAAGTATTTCCTCGCCCATCGGAAGCACACACGGAAAGACACAACAAAGAGCAAGGCATAACTGAACACGAACCCATGGAAGAGCCGCTCCACGCTAAATAAGTTTTTGTTTTTGTTGTTCTATTTTAAAGGCTAGATTTCGTTAAACATAACTTAGTTCGTAGTTTTTGCCTTTGATAATAAATATGCTGAAGGGTTTTGTGCATAAATTTTATCAATATGAATGTGAATATGAATATGAATCATCGGTCTCAAAAGGAGCGCACTCACCAGAAATTGGTGAATGGAAATCAGCCTTAAGGTCAGGGTTACCACATCCTTTTGGACAGCGGAGGCCAAATCAATATCCACAGGAGGCCAAACTATAGCCCCGTGTAACCAAATTGTTAAAAACAATAGCAACTGTTTTTGAACAAAAGATTCATTGTTAACCGAACAATAAGTATGATCATTTCAAAATGTATAACTTCTGTCCAATGTTTCATAAAATCTAATGAATCAGCAATCTGTTTGCATGCTGCTGCCAGATCCAAAGTGTTGTTGAAAATCTTTTCACCATACAAAAAGACAACACAGTGGTCATTTCTGGGGGACTCAGGGCAGTAGACCCACCCCCTCCATTGTTAAAGGCAATGCTCATTTTTGAAGGTGCAGCACTGTGAATTGCTACGTTCATCTTTCTTATCAAAGTGTACCAGCCTTGCTATTCACATTATTTTGTATTGTATTGCTGTAATGAGCTTTGTGCTTTTGCAAATTCATTGAGATCTTTGTAACTCTTGATTGCATCATGTGATGAATAATTTATCAATTATCGTATCTGCATCTTTGATAATATTGCAGCAAAGACGCACCCCTTTATAGCGCTGAGCCTAGAGTTCCTCGTGATAAAATTTTTCGAAATCACGGCTGACATGGAACCGTGAGAGAATTCCGTTGAAAAACTTTCAGTTTTGATTTGATTTGATTTTGAAATAATTCAAATTCATACCATGAAGAAGAAGAACAACAACAACAACAACCACAGCAAACTTTATTACAGAAATCTAAAGAAAACATTGCAATTAGGAGAATATTTTTCTACACCTTGTTATTAGTTGTACCATTTCAATAAATTGCAGAGTTGAAATTGAAGGGTAGTAAGGGAAATAATATATTGAAGCATCAATCATTGTTGAAGCAAGGTCAACCTTTAAAAGAGGTGTCATAAGTTCCTAAGGAGGAGCTTCCTCAGTAGGTAAAGAATGATGGTAGACAAGTCTTCATGTCGATTTACTTATGAAACTTAAGTATGATAATAGTATTTCTAGCAAATACTTCAAGTAGGCCAACATTTCGCCAAATTTCCTACGTAGGCAAAACCAGTTTTTCAGTGGCCAAGTACCTTTCAGTTAGGTCAGATTTCTGAACGATGGACTCCAAATAGGCTAAATGACAACCCTGCTTACAAGACTTACAGAAAACGGTTAGATTTTCAGCAATATCATCCACAAAGAGTTCATTTTGATGAAAATAAGTTGCACAAGCATCTTTTGCTCGATGCAAAAAATATGGTTAGTCATACCCTTTTGATGCATTAAAAGCTATTTGATTAACACTTTGCTGACCAAGAAAATTTCAAAGAGCATTTTCCTGACCACCAACCTACGGGTAGAGGGTAACCTGAGAGATGATTTCTATGCACTGGAGAGAGTGTTTGAGGAATATAAGACCATATGGGACTCATTGTCAAGAAAAAAGTTTTGAAAACATCTCCTTGACCACCGCCTTACTGTAAGTCGGTGGTGAGAACTATGATATTTTCCTGCATTTATGAATGTTTTTAATATTTTGCTAGGAGTTTGGCACAGCAGAGATTCTAACTCTCCCATTTTGGCCGGAAACCTCACGTTGTCAAGCCAGGATTCTTGCCTCCCGTTTTCACGTCATCGCATCCCGTTTTTTCCTTACGTGTTTCAAAGTCTACTGCATTTGCCGTGTACTGCTGCTTTATATGATCAATATGTTTACATCTACTGTTTTCCTATTCAGTGGTGAAGTTAGAGGTCCTGCCTGTCCTGCCCGGCAGGACTAAAATATTTCAATAAAATCAAAATTTCTAAAAAGTGGCTAAAATTCAATTTGTAAGCGAAGGTAACATTTCCCAACAATTAGCTCGTTCTTGCATAGCGAACTCATTCAACACAGCTTTGTTTGGCGATTTATGAAATCATTTTTAATTGCTTATTAAAGAATAACTTTGCTTTGAGACCAAATCCGGCCTTCTCAGATGATAGGAGCCGGTAGGAGCTGAAACAAAAGAGTATTTCAGAACGTCTTTGTGCTTGTGCTACCTCTCAAAAGAAAAAAAACAATTGTTCTCCTGCCACATTTTAATGGCAGGAGCTAGGGCGGTATTGCTGCTGCGATGTCATGGAGCTGGGCTGGAATTGAACATTTTGATTGGCTGAAGGGCTTAACACGTGATTGCCTTAGAAGCTTTCGTGATGACAGCTCCTGCATACTTAGACATGCAGGACGCTTGTGACGGTCAAAATCACTGTTTTAACTTACGTTGTAGCTGTGGACGGTAGTTCTAAGTTTTCGAAGTGGCCGAAGAAAGTAGCCGAGTAGCTGAAGGCATTACTTGTGAGTTTATAGAGAAATCATTGTGCGCAAGAACTGTTGATGAGCAGAAAGAGATCTTGCAGCATAAGAAGCCCCAGCTAAGACTAGGGGCTAGAACTGCCAATCGCCAGTTTCAGGACGATTGGTATGCGAAGAAAGAGTGGCTTTGTGGCTCAACTAATTTACAAAGGTTGTTGTGCTGGCCGTGCCTTTTGTTTGCTCCAGGAAAATCGCAAACGCGGACAACAGAAAGATATGCCGAGATGTGTTGTTTTCTTTCCGATTGCAGAAAGCATGAGCCATCGAACTGTCATTTGGAGGCCTATAAAAAGTGGAAGACATTTGACGCGACAGAAAGGGTCGATATTCTATTCTCAAGAGCGAGAAGACAAGAGGTTCAGCGCCATAATGAGCAGGTAAGGCAGAACAGGGAAACGCTTAAAACCATTTCTGAAGCTGTTTTATTCTTAAGTGAACAAGAATTAGCCTTTAGGGGTCACGATGAATCGAACGATAGCCTTAATAAGGGAAATTATAGGGGGCTACTTGAATGCTTTGCAAAATTCGATTCTGTCTTTGAACGTCGTCTTCATAGGAGTTGACAAAGGTGAAAGGCTACATTCTGGTGCTTTCACTGGCGTTTCTTCAGAGATTCAAAATAATCTCATTGAATGCATAGATTCTGTCATCCAAGATCAGATTGACAATGAAATTGAAAATTGCAGATTCTTGAGTATTCAGGTAGATGAAACAACCGATGCTCCTACTGAGGAACAGCTCAGTGTCAGGATTCGTTTGGATAGGGAAGGTGAAATAGTTTAGAGGTTTCGGAAAGTTTTTGTTGTTAGTTCTAATAGATCTGCAATTGCCATTAGTGATGTTGTTAGATCTATCCTTTTGAGATACGGAAAATCTTTAAAGGGAAAATTGATAATGCACACATATGATGGAGCTTCTGTTATGTCTGGGTAATTTGGTGGTTTGCAAACTCTCAATCGTCAGAAATACCCATTTGCATTTTTTTTCATAGTGCTGCGCATAGATTGAACTTGGTTTTATGCCAAAGTGCATCTACTCTTCCTTCTGTAAAGGTTTTTCTTTGTAAATATCAGTGCATTTAGCAATTTCACCAGTCTTAGTGCTAGAAGGAAAGATCTCTTTCATTCACAAGGCATTGAGATTCCTCATCCTGGGGATACCAGGTGGTGCTACCGTTCAAGAACCATCAGTGTTATCTTTAATAAATACTATTCTTTGTTGCTTGTTCTAGAGAGCATTGTTGATAACCCACAAAGCTGGAATGATGGGTCTCTGACACAAGCATCTGGCTTATTCAAAAGACAAAGTCCTTCCCGCGCCAATGGCGCATATAGGGTGGGGCCTATCTCCGTTTCTATAGCCCTAGGCCACCCGTCTGCGAATGCAGTGAGGGCTACAGTGGGGGACTGGTCCACTGGTAGCTCCGCGCGTTTAACTTCCCAACTCCTTTCTGATTTATCGAGCGCCAGACGAGAAGGAAGTGAGTACCATTTTAAAGTCTTTAGTATGACTCGGTCAGGGCTCGAACCAATGACCTTCCGATTGTGAGGCAGACGCTCTAAGCACTAGGCCATCACACCGGCTTATTAAAATATCTAAATAGTTTCTTGTTTTGCTTCCTAGTTTTTGTTTTCATAAAGGTTTTTGAGCAATCATCAATTTTGTTTAACGTGCTCCAAGACAGGAGGATTCAATTTAGCTATGGAGCTTCTAAGATCACTAATTTTTCACGATATCTCATTGATATGTGCAATGATGAGACATCTAATGAGACTTATCAATCTACTGTTGATCTTGTTGGACATCTCTCATCCAGATCTGATAGGAAGCACAACTATTGGGATATTTATCTCCAGCTATTGAGCTGTATGGTTTTTATGTTGAGTGATAGATTTTCAAATATTGAATATTTTGAATTGTTAGATTTGGTTAAAAGAAATTTCTTCTCAATGTGGAAGAATAAAGTTCCATCAACTAAACAAAACTGCTAACTAACCTTATCAAGTTGATGACCAGTTATGGTCCTCTTTCCACTTGTCCTGATCTTAAAACTCAGTTGCTATTTATCCACAAGGACAGAGACTTCCACAAGGAGAATGCATCAGAGTTACTGGAATACATATGTAAGGTCAACCTGCAGGACTATTTGCTAGAGGTAGTTAAGCTATTTATGATGAATGGGGTCATTGCAATCTCCAGTGCCTCTGTTGGGTAATCTTTTTCCTGTTTGCGTAGAGTTAAGACATATTTACATGGCAATATGGGACAAGAGCGTCTTGGCTCAATGTGTAGGATTATCATACATAAAGCTACTTTGAAGGAACTTGAGGAGAAGAAACAGCTGCATGACCTAATTGCTGAAAATTTTATTGATAAGATTAAAAGGCTAAATTTTCTTTATAAATAGATTGTATTCTATCTTAAATTGTTAATTGCTGAAAAATTGAGTTGCAAATCCAATTTTCCTCTTCAGGCAAAAAGTTTGCACTGGAAAATATTCCGTAATCAAAAATTGCCATATCATATTTGCTTTCCTTTTCTCAAACAATATTTGCAATGAGAGGCTCAATATTTTCAAAGCACCATCCCACTTTTCATTTGTTGTTGGTTTATGAAATACATTTGCAGAATAAAATTGCCCTCATTGTTTATTATTATCATATTTTGCTTCTGAATATTGGTTTTAAGAGAAGCTGATGAGTCTCACTATTCTGCCTTACAATAAAAGCTTGCAAAGATGTTTTGAACCCCAAGGCTTTAGAATGGCAAGTAAGAGTTAAATTATATTGCAGCATAGTGAAGGTATTTTTTGCCAAAACTTGTTGGAATATAAAGCATCAGATGATAGCCAAACAACCACAAGATTATAAATGACCAGAAGAATCATCCCTGATTGTGCCAATGTTGGGATACTCTTTTGCTGAATCAATCAATCTTTGTTGCAGAATTAAGTGGCATATGAACCTTTGAATTTGCGCAATAATGATAGCAGTTTGATTGCCCTAGCCTTTATGCTGCCAAAAGACTGGTGGGATTCCTTCTACTTAAAAATGGAAAAGTAAAGCATAGGCAAACCCTTGACGTGCTGCTTGAGCTTAAATTAATTGGAGTTTCCATTGAGGACAAATTTGCCTGGCAATTACAATTTGATATTTATAAGATTCAGTTTTTATCTCAAAATATTTTGTTTAACAGTGAAATATATGATTTAATTCTATGTAGTATATGTTTTAAAGCAGTTCTGAAAACAACAATCTGTAATTTAGAAGTGGACTTAAGTCAATAAAAATGGTTGTAAAATCTATCTTCAATGTAAAAGTAAAATCATGCAAATTACATTATACCTGTAGGAGGAGATATTTTTCAACTTTAACAATCTGATAATGGACAACATTTGGCTGCTAATAGTGAATATGGTTTCAGAAAAACTGGACAATAAAAGGGCGTGGTCATAAAGGCGTGGTCAATTATCATATGGAAAGAAGGTCAAATATTTTTCTGTATCCGCCCCTAAAATCAGATACCAATAGGTTCTATACTAGCAATCACACTAACTAAGCAATTGTTTTGCCAGTCTTGTATGGAAATTGTTTTGCCAGTCTTGCATTCCAAGGCATAAGGTGTAGCCATGACAATGTTCACGTACTTTTAAATATATTCTCCATTTCAAATTTATGATTAAATATTAGTTGCTATAATTGTTGCAAAATGTCATAACAACAAAGATGTTCAAAAATTGTGGACACAATACACAAGAGGGCGAAAACATCATTCTGAAACTTCCTGAATGCCTTGTAATCAATCATGTATGGCTGGCCGTATGTAGCAATATTCAATCCTCTAAATACACGTCTTTTTTTTTACAAGAAAAAGTTTATAAGAAAATGAGGCTCAAATCGTCAAAATCTTAAGAAAATCGTAAGAAAATCACGAGGCTCATTTTCCAAAATTAAGTGTTTTTATTGGCCAAAAATCTGTAGTTCGTCGTTATTGCCTTCAAAATGTTAAAGATGGAATTCAAATTCATGTATACAATATTAATAATGGTTTTTTAAACCACTCTAGCCAGTATATTTCAGTGAAAGTTAAGAAAAATTTAAGAAAATCTGAGGCTCAATTTCGGGAAATGTTAAGAAAATTGAGGCTCAGGCGAAATAACGATTTTCTTATATACAATAAAACGTGTATATATTCAATAGAGTGAAATGTATTCAATCTTTAACTAAAATGTATTCATTCCAGTCCTAATATGTATTCAATTCAACGTTGAAATATATACTCACTTCAATGTTGAAATATGTATTCAATCCAATGATCAATATTTTCTATCTCTATGATAAAAAGCTGGCAAAGACACGTAGCTGTCAGAAATAGAAAGGAAATCCAGCCTTCGCTACGGAAGAAATGCGTTGTAGTCCAGGGAAGTATGAAGCTTATAGAAGTATGGGGGCACATGCATTGAGGGTAACTTTGGCATGGTTTCTGGAAGATTAGTGTGAATAATATCCTATTCGATTTTTGCTATCCTTGTAATAGAAAATTCTTGTAATGATTACGCCATGTTTGCCTTCTAGAGGACTGCATTTCTAACTAACAATTCAAAACAAAACAAGAGTATATAGGATTAAAATAATGTCAAGCTCAAGCAGCGATATAATATGAAGGACTAAAGGTGTCCGTTTGTCCATAATTTCCAAATCATCACATTCTCCCCTCAAATCAGATGAAGTCCTGATTTTCTGAAAAGTCTCCAATGTTTTTGATTTTCATGTTTACAATAGCTGCTGCATCTCGAGTACTTCGGCGCAAAGGTTCATTCTCATCAAAGTTGTCTTCTTCTACATTTGACTCTTCAGCATAAAGTTCTAACGAACAAAGTTTTTGTAGAGGGCATCCAACTGTATATATTCGATCATTTGATACTACTTTCAACACTGCCCTTCTAATTATACCGTCCTTTCTTTTAATTAATCGATCAACGCGTCCCTTCTTCCACCTGGTTCTTGATATACCTTCTTGTTGAATAAGAAAATGGCTCCGGACTTCAGTAACTTCTTTGGTGTCTCTGAGTTCCAACTATATGTTCACGAAGACTTGAAATATACTCAAGATTCCATCGTTTCAAAAAATGCTGTAACTGCTTTTCCACGTGCTTCCATCTACGAATTGCATCAACTTCACTTTCGCTCTCAGGCTGCTCCCAGGCTATCATTAGTATACGACGTCCATGGATCAAGTGATTTGGAGTTAGTGCTTCAGGTCAATAATTGCTTCTAGTCCTTCGATTTTCTCTGATATTAATGCTGTAGTAGTCACGCTTCATTTTTCTGTTTCCTTGTCCTGTTTTTCTAATTCAGGCAGTGATGGCCAGCTTTTCTTCCACCACAGTTCATTTGTTGAATATGCATTCCTCTTGATGCTATATCAGCCGGGTTGTTCTTTGGTATTGACATAATTCCAGTCAATATTAGATTCTTGAAGGATTTGATCGACTCTTAAACGTACAAATTGTTCCCATTCACTTTTGTCATTTAGCCAACAGAACAGTTTTACTGTCACTCCATGCGGGTATCTCTGAAAAAATTATTCCCTCTAATGCCTTTTGAACTTGCTTTAGCATTTGTACAAGCATTTGGGCTGCTGCATGCTCTGGCCTTGGAACTTTTAATCCCGGCTTTGCTACTCTGGACTTTACTGTTAATAGCTGAACATAAACTTTACATAAACTACTGCTGCACATGCTTTAAGACTTGCATCAGCAAAACCATGCAGCTTGATATCAAGTATAGGCTCATCTAAATGCTTGATGACATATCGTTTATACTCTAGTTCTGGATGTATTTCAATGCTTTTGATCCAGGACTCCTATAGCTTTGCTAGCTCTGAAGATATTTGTGCGTCCCAGCCTAGCCTTTTGAGGCATACTTCATGCTAAACAATCTATGCCAAGATGGTTACTGGGCTTCCTATTCCTAATCAATCGAAGATTGATGCTGTTGTCTTTAGAATTCCTCTTTGAGTGAAGCTGTGCTCACTTTCTAAAAAATGCCAGAAGTTTATTGACATGCCATCTGCCGTAGTTTTCCATTGAATCCCTAGCACTTTAGTCATGGCAGCTTCTTCTGTAGCACATATTTCCTTTAGATAAGGTTCATTAGATTTCCATTTGGGCATTTCAAATTTAGCTTCTTTCAATCTTTGCTCCAGCTCTATCTTTAGTTTAACAAGCTCCTCAGTAGAATTTGACACCACCAATAAAACCATCGCAATACAAACTCTTTAAAACTTCATTAACGAATGCTGGATCTGTGTCATATTGCTTGATGTGGTGATGAAGTGTTGCATTGAGCAGGAAAGGACTTGGTCCTGCTCAAAACATGACTCTATTGAAGCGTAGGTCCCTTATTTTTGGGCTTTTGTCTTCGATACTCTCTACCCAAAGAAATAGTAAAGCATCTCTATCTTCTGGTACCACTTCAAATTGTAGGAATGCTTTCTTGATGTCACCAATAAGTACTGACTTGTGAAGTCTCACCCTGATTAGTATGTCATATAGCAATTGTTGAAGAACTGGTCTAATGTGTAAACAGTCATTTAAAGGTTTGGCATACTTTCTCTCTTTAGTGGAGGCATCACATACGATTCGAGCTTTTGTAGATTCAGCTTGATCTCGAACAACGCAGTGGTGTGGTATATAGTGAATGCGATCTCCATTAGGTTTTTCTGGAACTGGTTCAACGATTCCCAGTTCTTCTTGCTCTTTATTGTCATATTTCTCAAGAAGTTCTGGTTGCTTGCTCATTCGCTTCAGTTGGCTCCTGACTCTTTGCTCAGCTAGTTCGCGATTGTTTGGAAGAAAAAAGTTTTCTTGTTTCCAAGGCAATTTAACACAATAACGTCCGTCTTCATTTTGCTTAATAGAATTTTTGAAATCTGCATAAATGTCTTCATCATCTTTGATTCCTATGACATCTAGGTCCCATAATCTTTTTGAGTCTTCTTGAATAGATGTTTCTTTCTCAAAAACTAGATTGATGTTCGTTTTATGTTCTTTGGATTCACCCCTCAAAGTGTCCCATCAAAGTCCATCCAAGTGCTGTTTCCTCTGCTATAGGCTCTTCATTTTCCCCTCTTCTGATGTTCCCCATCTTGATGTAAGCATACTCCTTTACCACCAGTATTGCGTGTATTGGTAGCATGTCGTTCATTGAAGTGTCTGAGAACTGAATGTTTTGAAGATGTCTGTAAATTTCTTTTGATATCTCTGAGTGTACGTTTAGCACTGCTGATAAAACACTGACATTTAGCCTTGAAAATTGTGTCTTGAATTTGGTCTGTGACCATTCTCATATTCCTTGGACCTCAAGCTCATAAACTGGGCACCATACATTCATGTCCCCATTTACTGTACCAATAACATGTGATTCCTTTCGGCATGGTCTGACATCCAGCTTTCTAGTATGTTCTTTACTTACATATGACTGATCACTGCCATTGTCGAGTAATGCGCGACACAAGATTCCTCCAATTTTTGCTTGAACCGCCTGATAAGTGACTGGGCCATATGTGATATGAAGACTGGGCTCCTTTTGCAAAGGTTCTGATTGCTTCAAACATATTGAAGTGTGATGACCTTCATTACAATCCATGCATTCTATGGTACTTCTGCAATCTCTTGAAACAAGTTTCGTTCCAGTACAATTAAAACATCGGTGGCTGTGTCGCAAATATGCCTTTCATTCTTTAGGGCTTCCCTGCTTTGTGCAATCCGTTGATCGATGTCCTGTCTCATTGCAGTAGACACAGCTTGTCTGACTCATATTGAGGATGGTTGAACTCTCTGGCTTCGGTTTTGCTGAGTGGAATCTTGGCGAGTCTCGTTTCCTTGTGTCTCTTTCTGTTTGAATTGATGACATTGGCTCAATATCTTCACAAGCTCGGAAATAATCCCAGAATTTCTCTAAGAATTTGTTGAATCTCCATTTTGTCCATTCACGGTCTTCCTTTGTAATTTCATACCTTGCTATTCTGGGTAGCTTCATGATTGTTTCTTCGACCAAGCACAATATTTGACTTTCGTATCCCATTGACTTTAATGAAGTATAGTTTGTTGCAACTACTTCATGAAACTGTCTTAGTTTTACAAAGATTTGATATACTCTGCAATGGTTGAATGTCGCGTATAGCCTTAATGTGAGCGCTGCGTACCTTAGCGTCACTTCCATACTCTTTAGTAACCTGTCTATAGCAACTTTGTAATTTTCTGATTTAATAGAATTCCCCTTATTACTGCTGCTGCCTTTCCTGTTAGGTATTCACGTAAATAAGAGAACTTAATGACGTTTTCTAGTCCCCTGGAGTGTACTGCTATGTCCACCTGCTGCCAGAATTCCAACCATCGCAAGGGGTCCCCATCATACTTGGTGATCGGGAATTTGATCAACTTTGCATTAGTAGATTTTCCTTCGGCACCACACCAATTCCTTTTATGTTCTTGCTTATGGGGTTCGCAAGCTTTTAAAAGCTCTTGTACGTCTGATTTCATATCTAAGTAAACATCAAGGCCTACTTCATTCCGATAATTTAACGCTGCTACTACTTGTGGTGGGTTACCAGCTTGGATCATTAAGAATTCTAGTTCTGCATTACGCTAACGAATTCATTCTAGAAGTTGTTCTTTCAAGTTCTACCTTTCGCTTGCGCTTCAAAATTTCCTTTAAAGAATCATTTATCGTGTCTAAAGTGATTCTAGTTACCTCTTTCTTTTGCTGCGTCTCTTTTATCTTTGCCTCTATTGACCTTATTCCCCAAAATTCGGAAAAGTAATCCTTGTTCACTTGTTGCATTGGCTCCGCTGCATATCTTGCGGGTTCGTCGAGGCCTACTGCGCCCATTGCTTCGATGTGTTCGTCGTCTTCCATCATTCTGTTCACTAGCGAATGCGGCTCGGTTGACCACTTTTGTGTGAATAATTTCCTATTCGATTTTTCCTATCCTTGTAATAGAAAATTCTTGCAATGATTACGCCATGTTTGCCTTCTAGAGGACTGCATTTCTAACTAACAATTCAAAACAAAACAAGAGTATATAGGATTAAAATAATGTCAAGCTCAAGCAGCGATATAATATGAAGGACTAAAGGCGTCCGTTTGTCCATAATTTCCAATATCACCATAATTGGATTGAGCACTTTTTCTGGAAGTAAAACACTTAAGGAAACGATAAAGTATGTTCCGCGATGAAAATGAGTTATTATTGCGTCCGTCTGAAAAAGTAGTTAAGTCCGGGGGTCCTGGGGTATGCATCCCCGAGAAATTTTGAAACTTAGATCTTCTGAAATTACCGGGGCCGTGTATTTTTCAGTTTATTTTTGTGTCTTCAAAGTTTTCAAAGAAGGCAACCAAGTTACATGAAAAGGGTCACTTTGCCCAAGTCTTTGGAAAGTGGGGGCACTTCCCTTGTGCTCCCGGCTCCTACATCATTGTTGTAGTCTTCGAATGAATATAGCATCGTATTTCTGTATTTTGTGTGCAAATTTTAATCTTGGTCTTCAACTTGTAATAGGATCGTTTTGTACATTTTTTTATAATAACTTCGCTTTAAAGTAGGCCTAAATTAGCTCTGTAAATAGCTACATCATAGCCTACAGTAAGTAGATAAACTATCATTATTATCAATGTTTTGTTGTTACTGAACAACCAAGTAATGCGCAAAATGGAGGAGTTGCATGTCCGTCTGATGACCAGGATGCTAAGGGCAATGCTCAACTTTTGGTTAACAGCCTCTATAAAGCACTGGGAAAGTACTTCCGGTAGGTTATAAAGCCTTCTCAAGTTTCTAGTCATACGACCATAGAGATAATAGGACTAGAGAGCTCGCTATGTCACGTGATCGGGGTCCATTATGTAAATTCAAAATGGTAGCGTAGTCAGGCAAAAAACCACACGGAAACTACGTTCGCATTGCAGAAGTTTAACAGACGTTTGAATTACGATTAATGGGAATGTATACTGGAAATAGATAATTATTTCCGTAATATTAAACTCTTACGCTGCGTACAATTATATACATAGATAGCTGAAAACACCAGGAACAGCTGAAATCCATATTTTTGTCTCATTGCACCAGTTAGTGCCTAACTCATATAAGGTTGAAAAAATCAAGGTAGAGGGGGAAAAAGTTGGTAGAGCTTTATTTTTCGGTTATATTGAGGATTACTGAGTGATTATTTGATGACAAAGGCATGTACATACAAGGCCAATGCAAGGATTTTGGTGAGTTGTTTTCTGTTGTAACAACCCTCCCCTAAGGAAAACCTGGAATTTTCTTGCATATGCAGAAGGTATAGAAGGAGGGCTATCATATGGTATATGATTTCTATATTTAGAGAGTATCAAACTCCTCATATCTGCCTGGATCAAGTTAGCAAGGAATGCTTTTGAGGATATGGAAATTTTTAATGGCTATCCAGTGATATGCAAATAGGAGGGCATGATGCCCCCAAAATGTAAGAAATGTACCTAGGCACATGTCTGTGGCAATGTGCTACAAAACAATATGATATTCAGAGAAAGGATATCCTAACTTTAGGATACAAGTTCAAGACATCATGCTAGAAGGCCACTTCACAAAGTGAAAGTGGCTGCCCAAACTTTTTGTTTCTCATTAGCCAGAGCAATCAATTGTCTTGGGTGCTGAAGTAGTAGTTTAGGGAAGGTAAGCTAATAACTGAACTTATCATGATATTCAACAATTTATCCAATGTATTCAATTAAAGTAGCAAATGTTGGAAAGGCATGAAAGTAGTGTTGACACCACAGAATCTTTCAAACAAAAGATTTGTTAATAACTATACATAGTATATTTAAAACTTTAAAACTGAATTTAGTCTATATATAT
>WIPJ01011980.1:0-36120 GCA_018155075.1 Cassiopea andromeda | reverse complement strand
GAACTCAAGGAAAAGAATTGCAATAATTCGACAACAAGGTCGAAGAGTTTTGAAGCTTGCAATTAGGCATACAAAGTTTTAAGGATATATGTTTTACTTATTAGTTTAATTAAATATAGTTATCAATTTGTTCAGTTTGTGTCAAGAAAACGTCGTATATTTTTTTGTATTTACTTCGAATCGGCTCGACCTATTCATCACAACAGCTGTGTTTTCAATTCTATTCCACACTGACACGATGCAAAAGGGAGACATTTGCTTTCTCAACGCGAAAAGAAAGTTTCTACCCACGAATGTTTCTGTCAATAAAGTAGCTTTGCCATTTTCAGTTTCAAATCTAGGAAAAAGAAACGAGGTTCTGCCTATCGTTCTCTCATTACAGTGGTCTTTCAGAAGCACCATTTTGAATCCAGACAGCCCGTTGCTTTTGCTTCCACATCCAACTGAAGTGCACACACTTTTCGTACAAAAGAATAAAGTTTAAGAATATAAAGGCTCAGAATCGCTGAAATGTAAGAATAATTTAAGAATAATTTAAGGCTCAAGCTTTATTAAGGGTTTTGTGCATTTGGGACAAAATGCTGTTTTTAGAGTAACTTTTGCACTTTTGATGCAATATTTACTGCTCTGTTCCACTTGATTTTACCTTGTGATGAAGTAAGGACATGGAAAGAAGTTTAATGTCTTTTTTATGTTTACATCTTAAAGTTATATCTTAAATACTTAAGGATAATTTAAGAATAATCTTGGGTTCAAAACTAAAATAAATTAAGAATGTTGAATATTGAAGCTCAGCGAAACATTAGGCATTCTTATCATAAGAATAGATGCTTTTTATTTGTGCTAATATGCTTTTTATTGTAGTTGCTGTTCAATAATATCATTTTCGTGGAGTTTGCTACTGTTGTGCAAGAGTATTTTAGCCTGTTGCAAACGCTCTTTAAAAATCAATCTAAACTTGAACGTACTCGCAGTACCACCAAGTCAACGTGTAATGCAGGCCTTCCCTTCTTAAGGTGATTAAATTTGAAGTCTGTTTAGTGTAGTAAAATGTGTTGATGTATGCAAATGAACTCGTGTAGTAGTTAGATGTGATTTCAAAAAGAGACAGTGGAATTCAACAAAGGAAAGATAAGTGTGTGTTTCTGTGAGTAGACATTCTGAAGACCCGTAACACTCTACAAACGCATTTTCAATAGATAGATAGAAGCGCTGATTAGCTCTGAAGCAATAGTCAGACATTCTCTCTCCTTTTCTCTAACAAGATGATTTACATATCTAGGTAGATAGAGTGAGAGATCAAAGAACTAAATTTTCATTGGTAAATTGCAAACATCTATTTAATCTAACCTACAGAAGAAGGACTTTACCTATAGCACAGTCCAGAAAAAACGTCATGTAGCCTTAGATGTTTGATAAGTGCAGATCTTAGAACAATTCAACAATTGCGGTAGCTCAGCACGTGGCCACATCTTGACCTCATTTAGCGTTGGACTCTTTTGCAAGTATTTTGAGTTACGACTTGCAAGAGTCTATCTAGGGTGGATGTTGCTACTGTTGCTTTGATTTTTCTTTACTCACACTAAAGAGCCAGCGGAGTTAGATGTCGTAGTGCTTTGTGAGTAAAACATTCATCTTATCTGAGTATGGTCCTTCGAAATATCAATAGCTAAAGTAAATGCCAATTCAGAAAGTTAATGCCGGTTCTTATACGCTGCTAAATGGAATTTTTGTTGTTAATGGGAACTGTGAAAACTTGTGCTTATCAGTGGCGTAGCCAGGTTCGCATCTTTGAGGGACAAAATAGGATGGGGCCAGGGAGGAAGGGGTAGAAAGAGGCGTAGCCCCTGAGAGTAACTAGAGAATAAGGGGTTATGGCCTCCTTTCATACCCAGCGTTGAAGTACCATCTGCTATGAAGAACAAAAGAGTAATAGGGGCTGAGTCCCTTCAAAAACTTTTTTGACCACAGCCTTCAAATGTAAGGGAAACGCCCTTTTGAAAATAAAGATGCAACATTTTTTAGATATAAAAGAGCATTTGCACTTGCTTTTCTCAAAGCTACCTTCCAATGATCGATTTTATTGCAAATTTGAATGTATCTTGGACACCAACGTAATTCCTTTGGAGGGGCGGCCGCCCCCTCGACCCCTTGGCTACGTTACTGGTGCCGATCCGTGCGTCCATAGTTCTGTGTCTTTGAGCATGTCTGCGTGTTTCTGTTTGCCTGTGGTCTTCAACAGTCGGATGTTTTTTCAACAGGGATCTGTGCCAACCCCATTAGAGCACTTAAGTTACAATATGAATAATCTGAATAAGCATGTACTAGGATGCTGTCATTTTTAATACTGGGTACAGTGCTGGAAGAAATTTTGAGACAAATCGAAAACTTTATACATCCCATTCTATATGCTCAGTGCTATTTGAAACCCCATTTTGGAAATGCTGAAGAAACGTTATACTGAAATAATATTCAAATTGGATCTAACCCGTGAGAGTGCCAACATTCGCAATCTGGATATGAACGAAAGGTAACTGGAACAAATAAAGGACTCCATGAAGCAAATAAGATCCACTAGTTATTTCAAAAATCTTTTTGCCTGCAAACAGTTATTTAGAAAAAAGTTAGCATTTTAGTAAAAATTTGTTTACAAAGAGTTACTATGTTGCACTAAAAATTTAAGTAATTTCAAAAGGTAAGATGTAATTTAAAAGCTATGATGTCCCACCGCAAATTGGCAAAACAATTTAATACCTCAATAAATCAATGCAAAAAATTGACCCCCCTCCAAAAATTTTTCTACTTCTGTACCCAGTATTGGAAATGACAATCCCCGTAAATCCTTTTGTCTGACAGCTTTCTACTATAGACTAGAAAATCTAGAAATTAAGCATCAAAGCTCAGCAATGTCATAAATAAGTCAAAGGAAGCATCACTTTAGAATGTAACAAATTCCTTGACTTCTGCATACTATAGTGATTCTAGAAGTATAAAGAGGTCCTTCTTATAGGTCTCTTGAGGGGATAACCGGTTCCATTGAAACATCGCTTGCCATCTAGCATTATCGAGAACCATCCAAGATGACCTTCATAACCTTCTTTACGAATCTGTTACTGGAGCATTTATTTACAATGATTTCTTTCTGTTTTTCCATCCATGTGTCTACGTAATTTTGGTCGGTGCCCTCTGTGGGAATGGCATCCAAGTCACTGCGAACAGATGGCAGAACGGCAAAAAATCTTTCGCAACTACCCATTATCTTACTAGCCTTTTTACTCATTGTATTGAAATGCACAAGCTTGTGCTGCTCTGCCTCCTTTGCACTCTCCCCCCTGTTCTGAAAGGTTTTCAATTCTTCATGGATTACTGCAAAGAAACCAGCAAATTCTTGTAGCCCCTTAACAAACTTTGAAAGAGCTGGAACCAATGTGTTTTTCACAACACCAGCTGCAGCAATTTGAATTTCCGCTTCCTTCTTTCTTCCGACAGAAGTCACTAGATCACCGTATGCGGAAATTTTTAAAAGAGGAACTGCAATCACATTTATCAATGGAACGAATAAAAGTCCAATGGCCCAGGCATTCTTTGAATCTGCACTTTCTTGCAGTTCATGTGCTTTCTTTTCATACTCGGCTGACAACTCTGTCATTTCACTCATAAGAGTTGCGGCACAGTCTTCTCGCTTCTTCAATTCTGTTATGATGCCTTCATGAATTTCTACAAGAGCATCACAAGCCTCTTTATGGGTCTTAGCCTCTTCAATTATGTAATCTATACTCTGCCACCACTCATCCATGGTTAAGCCTTCGTAGTACTCAAAGTAACTTTTGATATCTGAGACACATTGCATAACAACAGGAAGTACACCTCTAACGTACACAACCGCATCATTTCTTGTGTCATCTCTTAGCCTTCGGAATTTTTGGGCTGTTGAAGAGGATGTTCCAACTGCATTGTCAGTAAACAAACTTCTCATGCTCAATGAAAATATTCTCATCGTTTCAGGAGCATTGTCCAACTGAGTGGATACGGTATCAAGATGTATCTGGATCTTCTCAGATCCCATCTAAAGGTAAAAAGAGAACCATTATTAGATGCATTGCAGAAGCTTTCTCGTAGTTTATTCCTAATCAAATTACACGTTTTTTCAAGTCAACTCCCAGATACTTTGCAACTGTTTTTCAACCATTGAAGCTTTAAATATCAATAACAACCCAGATAAGGAAACTGTGATACAAGAAAAAGAATGCATAGTTTTGTAAAGCATATAATGTGTGTTGTTTCTATTTCGTTTCTAGTTTGATGAAAAATTTTCGTATATACACAGTTTTGTTTCAAGTTAAAATAAGAAACTCATCCTGCCTGTGCTCCTTAAATGCTCCTTAATTTTTGCCTAACGTCAGTCTCTTATAGACATATTTCCTATCAAAAAGAAGTGTTTGAGAAATAGTGGACATTGAACCACCTAAAAGCATATCAAGCATCACTGTCTTTTTCGTAAATGAGCTGTTAGGCAATTCGCTAGCCGAGACATCAGAAGTGTAACTTCCACACTTTCATTGGGGGATATCAGAAGCTTTTGCCCTGCTGCTATGGAAATTGCCCTGAAAACATTGCATCTATTTCATGGTTATAGATCGAAAAGAATACCATTGCGGTAGTAGTAAACGCAACATACAATATCTTCTTTGCCAACAATAAAAATCTCATTTGGCCGATACCACGTTGCGCTTATCCCAAGTAAAAGATAAGGGAAAGATGAATTCACTGATTTACCCAGAAGTCTCTAATGCCTCTGAAGATGGAGGCACGCAAGCCCACTATTGCATAACACAAGAAAGATCGGGGGTCTGGGGGCTTGCACTTTGAAAGAGTTTTCAGGTCTACGTCCATCGGAACGCCGGAAAACGCCCTATTGGAGCATGGAATAAGAGTTGCTGTTATCATTGATCTCTGTGCCCATAAGGAAAACTGATCCCATAACCTGGAAACGAAAGACGAACAACTTACATTGACCCTTTTACTGTCATATGCCTGTAGTTAAAGGCTAGAAACAAAATTTTACGCCAGTGCGAAGAAGGAAAGATAGTCTACGTCGTAATGTCTACTGGAATTCATATATGGCAAGCTCTTCGATGTCATTATTGCCCTGCAAAGAGATTAAATTGTCCGACAAATTGTGCTGTTTGTCTGTTCGAGGTTTCACACCCCCACTCACCGGAATTCACGCTCCCTAGAAGCATTACTGGTGCATTCTGCAGATTGCTTGCTATGGATCTATCAACCCTACTCTTCAGTTTTCAAAGCAAGAAATTAGTATGCAGTGTCACACCAAGTAGTAATTTTTCATAGTTTTAAGTGAAACAATCATATGCAGAAAGGTAGGAGCAAATCATTAAAACTTTGAACTCCGCAAATTTTCCGCAAATTTCTGGCTCCTATAGTGCCAAGTAATATAAATAGTGGTATGCAAATAAACATTTCTGACTTTATACCCCCAAAGACGCTTATTTATTAGCTTATTCTTTACCATAAAGAATGACTGAGCAAGTGAGAGTTTATCTCCTTGCAGCTATAATATCATTCTCAGTTATGCACTAGTTGATCATGCAATTCACTGGGGCTCTTAAGGAGAGATGGTAGAATATCTATCGTAAGATAAATTAATTGCGTATGTGTATTCATGATTCGATTGTTTGATGTTAGAGTTATGTTCTCTTGAGTTACAAGATAGAAGTGTCTTTATTGTCTCTCTCTTATTCTGTGCGAAACCCAATATATTATAAATGATGGCGAGGAGTAATTTGGTTTGACCACTGCTATACTTTTCGTCTTTGCATCCTCGTTTAAAATTTGTTTTTGGTTTGCGCACGATGGCTGAACGACTCGATTTAGCACTGATTTCGCCGTTTGATCCATTTACTGAGCCTAGCTCGCTCTGTCAAAGATGGAAAGCATGGCGTCACTGTTTTCAAACTTATTTACTTGAAATGAATATTGCAGATCGGACACAACAACGTTCACTGCTATTATATCAAGTGGGACAACACACTGAAGATATTTTTGATACGATTCATAATAACGGACAACCTGCTGACTACGACACAGCCATGCGCAAACTTGGCGAATATTTTCTGCCTAAACGCAATGTTACCTACGAAATCTTCCAATTTCGTCAGGCTGTCCAGCAACCTGGTGAATCTGTTGACCGGTATGCCACTCACCTATGAAAGTTAGCTGAATATTCTGAATTTGCCGATATCAATGCTGAAATCCAGTCCACAAGCGTTCAACACTGTTCCTCACCGCAGCTCCATCGATACGCCCTCCGTGAAGACCAGCTGACTTTAGACAATCTCCTTACCAAAGCAAGAGCTTTAGAAGCTAGCGAAAGCCAAGCTAGAGGTATGGAAACAACATTGCATTCAACGAACACAATTCAACACAAGCCAGAGAGAGCCAATTTTATCAGAAATCGCAAGAACTCCACAGCAACTGCGCCGTCTCAGAACCAACGTCGTTTTATCAATAGTGCTGCAAATAATTGTGGAAATTGCGGATATTTCCTACCACACAAAGGGCTCTGCCTCGTAAGAGGAAAAACGTGCAATTCATGTGGCAAAATGAACCATTTTGCCCAGTTTGCAGAAGCACCCGTCATTCACAGCCGCCACACAGACCTCTGCGCCGTTCGTCTAATGTCGATACCAGCCGCATAAATCAAATCGATGCAGAGCCATTTTCAATGCCTACTCCTGAATCACCCCCTAATGGCAATGATGATGATTATTTATTTACCTTGGACAGTCTGACGCCACACGCAAAAACCCCCATAGCAACGATGAAGATTGTGAACAAAAACGTACAAATGATTCTGGATACTGGCGCTTCCACTGACATTCTCGACAAGAAAACCTTTGATTCCCTCACTCGTGACCATCGTGTTACTTTGCAACCATCATCAACGCGTCTTTTTGCATATGGTTCAAATACCCCCTTGAGAAAAATTGGAAAATTTGAAACCCTGATAGAGTCTAGAAGAAAGCTTACTACTTCAACTATTCACGTTACCGATGGTCAATCCGGGTATCTTCTCAGTTATCAGAGAGCCCGTGAGCTTGGGTTAATAGCCCTTCATTTAAATGCTTTACAGGAGAAGCCCTTGAATAGTAAGCAACTTCGAGAGCGTTATCCAGACCTTTTTCAAGATATTGGAAAACTGAAGGACTTCCAAGTTAAGTTGCACATCGATACGTCAATACCCCTGGTTGTGCAAAAAGCGCATCGACTTCCATTCCACATGAGAAAAAAAGTTGCTACCGCATTAGAGACGTTAGAACGTCAAGATATTATAGAGCATTTTGAGGGTGCTATCCCCTACGTTTCCACGCTGGTTGTAATTCCTAAAGAGGATAGCGATGTCAGACTATGTATAGACATACGTTTGCCGAATAAAGCCATTCAAAGAGAACGCCACCCCAGCCTAACTGTGGTCGATCTAATTAATTCGTTAAATGGTGCAACAATTTTTTCAAAGCTTGATTTACGAAGGGTATCAAACGAAAGTCAGAAGTAGAAGAAGAGGCAGAAGTGGTAGAAGAGTATGCATTTTCTTGCATTTCCTTGCTCAGCTGTGAGGTACTGCGGTCCCTAGGCTCTTTACGTGGTGGATAAGGAGTAACCGAATAGTAAAGATTACGAGAAGGGACTGCTCCTGCAACTAACTTCCAGCGATTTGGGTTTTGTTTGATTTCCTTCTCACTAAAATGATTCTGACACAAACAAGTAGCACCTGTTACTCGGACGCCATCCATGCCGTCAATCCTTTTATAGCATTACACTAAAAACGTTTCTCTGGATTCTTTTGTGGGAACTTGAAGAAATGCAGGCCACTTGGAGGTCCATCATAACTATAAAAGGTATTCGAACAGCCAAACACTGCACACTCCCTTCCAGCAGATTTTGACACTCAACTCATTGATGCTGCCCTTTTTACAACTACCTTTCTATCCTAAATACAACAGTTAGCTTCGTAATTGTATTGAAGTCGTATACTATTTGTTTGCGAAAAAAAGCAACATCATTGTTCGCCTCTCTGTCGAACCTAGAGCCTCCGTTTCAAAACGAATGTGAAAGTGGTCTATTAGCACCGGAAAGTCGATATATTACAACTTTCGCGACACACAACAGCCTGTGGCGATACAAACGATTAAATTTCGGCACTAATTCAGCAAGTGAAATATTCCAACATACAATTCATCAAAAATACATGACATTCCTGGTGTGATAAATTTTAGTGACGATGTCATAGTTTTTGGCAAGACCCTGGAGGAGCACAAAAGAGCTCTCCAAGCCGTTTTTGAAAAGTTCTCTGCAGTTGGTCTAACATTGAATAAAGACAAGTGCTCATTTGATCAGTCATCATTAACGTTTTTTGGTTTTGTCTTTTCTGCTGCTGGCATTTCACCAGATCCAAAGAAGGTAAGAGCTATTCACAATGCTGCTTCGCCTATGTCCGCAGGTGCTGTTCGCAGATTTCTCGGAATGGTGAACTACTGTGCCAAATTCATTTCAAATTTTAGTGATTTGACAAAGCCCCTCAGAGCTCTTACAACCAAAAACGCGTTATTTAAGTGGAGTGATGGCCATGAACAAGCATTTTTGGAAATTAAGCAAGCATTAACCAGTGAAATTTTTATGTCGTACTTTGATAAAGATAAATGTACAGCAATTATCACAGACGCCTCGCCATATGGAGTCTCTGCAATCCTAACACAAACTACACCTGGTAAAAACGATCGAAAAGTTGTTTGATATGTTAGTCAATCTCTCACAGAGGTGGAACGTAGATACTCGCAAACGGAACGTGAAGCCCTTGCTATAGTATGGGCAATCGAGCGTCTACACATCTATTTGTATGCCGGACCCTTTACGTTATGCACCGATTGCAAACCCATGGAACTGATATTAAATAATCCCAAGTCAAAGCCTTCCGCACGAATTGAACGGTGGAATCTTTGCCTTCAAGATTATCAATTTATTGTTGTATACACCAAAGGACAATATAACCCTTCTGATTTTATATAGCGACATCCTATTTCAGATCAAACTTCTTTATCGGGCAATCCTGCAGAAGAGTACGTAAGTTTTCTCTCGTCACATGCAGTACCAAAAGCTATGAACCTTTCAGAAATTCAAGAGCCTGCACGACAGGATCCTACTTTGCAGTATTTGATTACGTTACTACTGAATAATACGCGATGGGACTTTCTGAAGCTTATTTCTGCTGTTTCCCTGCCCGACAATGTAAGTAAAGAAGATTTACGACTCTTTTATCCCATTCGCAATGAACTTGTTGTCTATAAAGATGAAAATATAATCCTACGAGGTTCGCACCTTGTTCTTTCTTTATTGATTCGTGATAAAGCGTCAAGGATTGCTCATGAAGGCCACCAAGGCCTAGCCAAAACAAAGAAGCTTTTGCGAGAAAAAGTATGGTTCCCTAAAATAGACATCCTTGCTCAACAAATGCTCCAAAACTGCATTGCTTGTCAAGCCAATGGACCTCAAAATTCTCCAGAACTCTTGAAAATGACTTGTCTACATCCAGAACCTTGGCATACCGTGAACATCGACATTTGTGACCCTTTTCCCACTGGGGAATATTTACTTGTCATTAGTGATGCCTACAGCTGGTTTCCTGAAGTGGAAATCGTAACTTCTACTTCAGCACAAGCAGTTATTCCAAAGATGGAATGAATTTTTGCCACTCACAGTATTCCCAAGATCATAAAGAGCGATAATGGTCCACCTTTCTCTGGTGGAAATATTAATGAGTTTCTACAGGAATCTCTACGGCTCTGTACATCAATGTATAACACCATTATGGCCCCAAGCTAACTCTCAAGCCGAGAACTTCATGAAACCCTGACGATAGCAATTCGAAGTGCTGTACTCAATAATCAAAACTTGAGGAAGAAGTTACATAAATTCTTGTTAAATTATCGCGCTACTCCTCACAGCACAACAGGATTCACTCCAGCAAAGCTACTCTTTAATTGCGACATAAACACAAAATTGCCAACTATCGTTAGAGAAAACAAATCAAAACTTCGCACAGATGTAGTGAACACTGGGGCTGCGGAGGAGTAAGGAGCACGAGGTTTTTGATGCTACAGTGTTATGAGAATGTTTTGTTTGGCTTATTCATGAAAATTATTGATTTTGCTTATTGATAATAAAGAAACATAGGGTCTTTCATTGGTGGTAATACACTCGAGAGAATAGTGCTTAGCATTGTTTACTATAGCGTGGCGACCAGCGAAGAAACTTACTTTAGGCCCACACGTGCAAGGCCCTACTGTTTACATGACCATGGCTACCGAAGAGGAAAATGTTGAGTTAGGGCATCACCAAGGATTGCATAGATATGGATTCGGATTAGCATACGGCACGGATTTGGAATGTACAAAAACAACTCTTGGAAAGGAGATAAGGAAATTGCAATTTCACGGAGAAATCTTAAAGGACGCCATTTTGGAGAAAGAATATCAAAAGTTGCAAAGGCCCACTGAGAGCTCGATACCAAGTAAGTTAGATTTGATTGAGAATATTATTGAAAAAGTACAAGAGTTAATGATTGAAAGTGACAACAGTATTCAAGAAGTTAAAGATTGGAACTCAGAAACCAGAGAGAGCTTTAAGAGCACACTTGAAGTTTTTGAAAATGGTAAGTATATACTACAACAGTACAGTGATAAGAAGGCTCGGAGCACCAAAGCTAAGTTGCAAGAGGAAGAAAAAGAATTAAAAGAAGCTGAGATAAGGGAGAGAAAAATGTTTGAGGAGCAGATTGCAAAGGAAAAGTTTGCAGCAGAGAGAGCCTTGTGGATGGAGCAAAAGAAAAGTTATGCTAGAGACAAAGGAAAGGGAGCTGGAAATGGAAAGAATGGCTAGGGGTGCAACAGCAAATTTGCCAAACCTAAATATAAGCCCATTTAAAGGACCTCCAAAGGACTGGATCAGGTTTAGTAATCAGTTCATGGCCCAAATTGATAGCCAGCCAGTAAGTAATACCATTAAATTAGGCTATCTTTTGCAATGTGTCAAGGGTGAATGTCATGATTTGATAGGCAACATACCCAATAATGATGAGGGATATGACAGAGCTCTTAAAATCCTAAAGGAAGAGTATGAACAAGAGAGGGTGGTTTTAGCATCACACACCAGAGAAATAATTAACTTACCCTATTTGAAAGGCAGCAGATATTTACCTATTAAGGAATTCTATGAAACATTGAGAACAAATTATGAGGCACTCAGAGCAATGAGAGGTCATGAAAGAGTAGAGGGCTCAGTACTTTGAACACTTGAAAAGCTGCCAGGAATCAAACCTGATTTGACAAGAAATGATGAGAAATGGGAGATGTGGACTTTTGATGAGCTACTTACTGAGCTTAGGATTTGACTTAAACGAAATTATGTTGACCATAGTATGGGGAGTTTAGTCAATGAGGAAGTACCGGATCACATAACGTATAGGAGAAAATCATTTTTGAAATCAGCAAAAAGAGGTCCCAGGTGTGTTTTATTGTCCTGATAAACACTGGCCTGACAAGTGTGACAGGGTGACTGATCCTAAAGTAAGAAAGGAATTTCTGAAGAAAAGGGGTCTTTGATATAAATGTGGTCAAAATCATTTGGGGAAAGATTGTAGCAGAAAAGGCTGTTTCATTTGTAAGGGAAATCACCATTCCAGTTTGCATGTAGAGAAAGAGGAGAAAGAAAGTGAACATGATCCTCTCAATTGTGGATATACCCCATCAGGTGAATGTGCATTGCCATTAATCCCATTAGAAATCAAAGGTGAGACAATATGGGGATTTCTGGATACTTGTTCTACTAGGAATTATGTTAGCAGACAGGCAGTGGAGCGATGCAGCTTAAAACCTGCAAGAAGGGGAAACAGTTAGCCTTAGAACAGTAGAAGGACAAGGAAAACATCAAAGAGACCAGTTTATAGTATTGGTACATATGATTTGAGAGGTCATAAGTTTGAATTTGAAGTCATTGGACTAGATCAGAGCAGTTTTTCTGAAGTAGAGAGAGAATCAAGTAAGAATTTACATGAGAAGTAGAACCATCTTAGAGAACTATACATACCTGAAAGTAAAGATGGGAAATACATGGTGCATATATTATTTGGAGATCCCTCATTCATTGAAATGAGAACAGGGGAATGTAGGAAAGGCAAGGCAGGGCAGCCAATAGCAGACGAGACAATATTTGGATGGACTGTTCATGGAGATAAGAGTGAGTTAGATCATAGCTATTTTACTCAAACCACTAATGAGGATTATGAAAAGTTGTATACACTAGATGTTCTGGGAGTAGAAGACAGAAAAGAATTTGATCAAGAAGAAGTGAGAAAAGATTTTCTTGAAAATGTTATACAATTTAAAGATGGAAGATACCAGGTTAAGATCCCCCGGATTGATGAAAGAATTCCCAGCAATACAAATGAAGTTCAAAGTAAACTGAGGTTATACAATTTGTTTAAATAATGAAGGATGAGACAAGGAAAGATTATGATGCTATAATAAAAGAACAGTTAGAGCTTGGAATAATAGAAGAAGCACCAGTTGAACCAACGGGAAAGAGGGTATATTGTATGCCACACAAGTCTGTAATAAGGGAATCTGTCGCTAGTACAAAAATCAGAATGGTATTTGATGCTAGCTGTAAGCCAACAGTCACAGATTACTCAATAAATGAGTGCATGAATCCAGGTCCACCTACTCAACCTTTATTGTTGGACATCCTTGTAAGGTCAAGAATTGCTCCTGTATGCACTGTAGGTGATGTAACAAAAGCCTTTTTGCAGATAGAAGAGCATGAAGAGGACAGAGATGCTTTTAGATTTCTATACAAGCTAACAGATGAACCAGAGAAGAAATTCAGACTTAAAAAGACCACCTTTTGGTGGGGAGAGTTCACCTTTTGTTCTGGGAGGAGTTTTGCAACATCATTTAGAAAAGACTGAGAGAGATGAGAAAGTCAAAGAAGATTTGGTGCACAATATCTATGTGGACAATGTAATGGGGTTAACTCCAACCAAAGCTGATGCTGAGAAGTTCAAGGTTGAATCAACAAAATTATGGAAAACGGGAAGTTTCCTCTTGGCAAGTGAGAATCTAATACCAAAACATTGAATGACAATGACAAAGTCAAAGCAAAGCTTTTGGGAATTTTATGGAATAAATGTGATGATACTTATGCTATTGAAGTTGAATTGAAAGAAGTGGAAACTGTGACTAAAAGGTTAATGTTGAAAACTCTTGCCCGTATTTATGATCCTCTTGGTACAATTTCACCCATGATAGTAGAAGGGAAGCATTTGTACAGACAAGCAGTAGATGAGAAGAAAGGATGGGATGAACCAGTTAGTGAAAGTCTTAGGAAAAAATGGAATAAGTGGGTCAGAAATTTGAAAATAGTTAAAGTACCAAGATCAATTGCACCCTATTATGAGGATATAATTCAAGTTTCTCTACATCACTTTATGGATGCTAGTGATAAGGCAGTATCAGCTCAAAAAGTTGTTGTAGTTGCACAACCAAGTGGGGTCACACAGGGATTGCTGACTTCAAAATCAAGAATCACAAAGAGAGGGCTCACTATCCCCAGACAAGAGCTTGTTGGATGCCAGATGGAAGCTAACTTAGCATTGAATACAAGAAAAGCATTAAAGAACTTGCCTATCATACGCAATGTCTGTTGGACTGACAGCACAATAGCACTTTGTTGGGTGAAAACTCCATTTAAAAACTGGAAGACATTTGTTGCCAATAGAACAAAGAAAATAAGTGAAATTACTCAAGAACTGAATTTGGAGTGGAGGTATATACCAACTGCATTGAACCATTCAGACTTTGGAAGTAGGGGAGCACAGTATGATCATTTAGAAAAAGAGAACTGGTGGGCAGGGCCACCTTGGATTCAAGATACAGAGCAATGGCCAAAAACAGAAGTGAATCTGGAAGAAAATATTGAAAGTATTCAAGAAGAATTAAAGAGAGGGGATCAATTGCTTTATTGTGCAGAAGATAATGCAGATCTGAAAGAAATAGATAGTTTATTAGAAAGAAAGACACTCAAAGGTACAAGGACAATTTTAGGGTGGCGTTTGAGGTTTATTTCCAACTGCAAAACAAAGGGAAGTAAAGAGAAAAGGAAATGGGGACTATTAACCACAGAGGAGATTGAGAATGCTGACAAGAAATTGGTCAGGAAATTTCAACAGGGTATCAATCTTGAGAGCAAGGAGGAACAAGAGTTAGGGTTGACTTTGTGTGATGATAAAGTTATAAGGTGTTTCGGTAGACGTCCTGATCACCAACCGATATTTATTCCAAAACAATCCTTGTATGCAGTCAGAATAGGGGAAGAGGTACTCAGACAAGTTGGACACAAGGGTGTAAATACAATGATGGCAAAAATTAGAGAAAGGTTCTGGATTCCAACATTAAGAACAATTCTCTAGAAGATAAAAGGTAGATGTGAAAGTTGTAAAGTAATGGCAACAAAGCCATTTCCAGTACCAACAGCTGGACAATTGCCACAGAGTAGAATGACAGCAGATTATCTATTTGGAGTTATAGGGGCAGACTTTTTGGGGCCTTTCCAGTTAAAAGGAGGTGAAGAGAAGGCATATGTAATCAATTTCTCATGTGGAACATCAAGAGCTGTGTATTTCACTACTATAAGGAACTTGGGGACTAGTAATTTTATTGATAAGTTGAATGAATTCATAGCTGCTCGTACAAGACCAAGGAAGATAATAAATGACAATGCTCAGAAATTTAAGGCTGCTTCGGAATTCATTAACAAATTGAGAAGGAATGAGGAACTGCATGACTGTTTATCAGATCAAGGAATCATTTGGGAATTTATCTTAGCAAAAAGTCCATGGAGGGGGTCCTTTTGTAAAAGATTGCACAGAGATTTAAAGAATATCTTGTACCAAAAATTACGCAAAGCCATTTGACCTATGAAGGATTGAGTAGAGTGATAAAAGATATTGAGATAATATTTAATAATCGACCTTTACAATATGTGGAAGATGAAATGGATATAAGAGTCTTAACACCAAACAGAATCATACATGGAAGAGATGTTTATCAGTTAGAAGAAATAGAGGAACCAGATTCACTGAATAAGATGGAAAAGAGAATCAGAAAGGCCAAGCAAGAGATGTGGAACCGATGGACAACTGAATACGTGAGAGCATTAAGAGAGAAGCATGATGTTACTAAAGTAAAGCCATACCACCCAGACATTGGAGAGATTGTTCTTGTGGTTGGAGATTCAAAGAACAAGCATGAGTGGAAGCATGGATTGATAGTCGAGTTACTAAAAGGAAAGAATAAGGTGGTGAGAGGAGTGAAAATGATCGTGAATAATAATGTATGGGAGTGCCCAGTTCAGTTGATATGCCCTTTGGAAATAAAATCAACATTGACTCCTGAGGAACTGAACAGAAGGACTCAAAGTACAAGAAAGAAGAAAGAAGTTACTGACGCTTCAGAAAGACAAACAAGGATGGCAAAGCAGCAAAGCATGGCAAGGACTAAGAAGATTCTTGAAAGTGACTAAATGTTAGTGAGAAACTATTCAGACATTAATCGTAAAATTATTTCGTTCTGTTGTACTAAAAATTTTATGGGAGTGTAGTGAACACTGAGACTGCGGAGGAGTAAGGAGCACAAGGTTTTTGATGCTACAGTGTTACGAGAATGTTTTATTTGGCTTATTCATGAAAATTATTGATTTTGCTTATTGATAATAAAGAAACATAGGGTCTTTCATTGGTGGTAATACTCTCGAGAGAATAGTGCTTAGCATTGTTTACTATACAGAGCTTGTTAAAGGGGATGTTGAAGCAAAGGAAAGAATAAAAAGTAATACTGATAATAATCGTCATGCTAAAGCAGCCCTTCTCAACCTTTTTGATCAACTTCACCCCTTCAAGAAACAATTCTCAGCTATTCACCCCCACCACGACAAATGGTCATATTATAGAAAATTAAAACTAGGAGATAATGACATAGGGTGTATACTATATCAAAGCACAAATTCTGTATTTTAACAACAAAAGTTCTTTTTTGACAGCAAAAATGGGTGTTATTTTTGACTGCAATAAGTTATTACTAAAAGCAAATAACATAATTATCAATGCAAGCCTTGGGCTTGGTGTCGATCAACAAGAGTTTTTATACTTGGTACTAGCTTTGTTAATTTTAGCCTTAGGTCGCTGCGATCAACAACATTGAGAGAGCCACGTTTTTTTGTCAAAACATCTGCTACTGCGCTAAGTGCGCATTCTACAAGATATGAAGTGGGGAATGGTAATAGCAAGTTTTGTGCATGCTTGCTCAAATTAGGATAATTCTCCACAATCTCTTCATCCAGCCACATGAATTTACGCTTTGCTTTTTGGACAACTTCGGCTGATGAATCATTCTGAAGATCAGCAAGCTCATTTTGGAACTGGTGCTCAACATCACTAAGGTCAACCAGCTTATATTGAGTGAGGCATCCAGGAAAGCCTAAATTCAACATCAACAAAACAAAACGAAGTGACCAACGTGCTTGATTGCTTCTTTACTCCAGTCTAGAATATCGAATTTCAAGTTAATAATAAAAGCCAGACCAACTGGCCCTTTTTTGTTCATACTTCTGAAATATTTTTTACACCCATATAGCCACATCCACGAGCTTTTTGTTGAGCCCTGGTCAGATTTCTCCCTGGATCCGCCCCTGTGCCTACCTTCCTATCCCTACCTCATGTAAACAACTGACGAACATTGCTTTAAGACATTTTAATGAATAGAGATTGGTGACAACAGAACAGCTTACTAACCAGGTAAATTCTGCCTTACACCCCCCAACTGAAGGTAGACATCCCTGCTTGTAAGAAACGATTATTTTATTAGATTTTAGGCATTAAGAACGCCTCCTTGCTGGACGACTTCCTGAATTTCTTATATAACTAGGTGGATAAATTTCTAAGTTTCTTATAAAAGTAATCGAAGGGAAACCGCCCCCTAGCTATCAACTTCCTTCCATACCACTGCATGGCCCTACCTATTGCCTGCCCTAAATTCACCTATTTTCATCAAATATGGATCACAATTGGTGCTGTTGTTACTCAAAACTATGAGATATATGCCTTACCGAGGTAGCCATCAAATATTGCTCCAAAGAATATTCTATTGTTGCCATGAGAAATATGCCTTACGAAGGTAGGAAATTTTGCTTCCACAGGTAGACCAAACTTTCATACAAAGCAGTTATGATAGTAAGTGAATTTCACACATAAAACACGGAGGATTCTTTCAAAATTTTGGGTGTAACTATTAATTAGATGATGTAGTAAAAGCATTCTTAATAAATAGGACAGCCCAAAGCTGATAACTAGTTAAATTCCTCAAACTTTCAAAAATACGGCTAAGATTCCTGCTCAAAACAGTATTCTACTGCATCATCTAATTACTAGCTACACCCGAAATTTGGTAAGAATTTTGCGTGCTTTGCCGTTTATCTAATGTCTGTGCCAAGTTGTTTACATAAAGAGAAAGAATTATAGACCAAAGTGTAAGTCTTACGGGAGTCCACAATATATTTTACTAATGCTAGAACTAGAGTTATTTTTTCAAAATTGTGTTAGCTGACAAAGCCGACAGTGAGCGAAGCAAAACAACTTTAGTGGAATATGCCTTCGGATTGGCATAACATTGAAGAGCAAGTTATCAAAGTGCCGACAGCACATAAATTTAGGTGCCAACGGTGAAGCTAAGTGAAATTGGGATGGGAGATCTACGAACACCCCCAATTGTACCATCACTGCTTCGGTTGTGCAAAGAGTCAGAATAAGTCTATGAGTTGGTGGTTTGACACACTTTCTCTAAGTAGTCACCACAGCATTCAATTTGAAAGCAAAGTAATGTAAAGGTACCTCCGTATACTTTCGTACGGAGGGGAGTGCCTGTTAGAGAGGAAATTAATCCTTAACCATCGGAATGTGAGGTAGGAAGGCCAGTTCCTTTCTTCGCTGCCTTTATTTCCTCAGTGTTGCCACTAGGTACCCATTTGCTGCTGGGTGAACAGTGAACGAGAATTCAGTCAGGGCATCGAGTTGGACTCAAACAGTAGAGCTTCGGCACGGTAGGCATGCGCTCTAATCACTATGAAACCTCGCCCATAATTGAAAGAATTCTTCTTTATTAGGACGTTTAGCTTGTTGGCGTGATTACAAATGGAAGATGTCTATTGGGTTCTATCTACATTGCTAGAATTATTAATAATTGTATTTGTACAATGCTATAACTATTCATTTGTCTATAGGAATCATATTCATGCTATCGTCTCACAATCAATAATCAATGATAAATGAGTGAAACACGCGTTAATATGCATGCAACAGAAATTTGAGAGCCAGGGTGATGTTAGAACCTTGTCTAGAAGATACTTTAGTTATTGTGGAGGCACAAAAGTTTCCTTTCAAAGGTTCATGTTGTGAAAACCTTGTTAAGGCATCAAGCGAGTTGAAATCCATTCACTCTAATTTGTTTTATAACCTTCTGGCTTTTTCATTTCAATATTACATTTACTTGAAATGCATGACTTCATGCACAACTGAAATGCACTGATTTTGCAATTCCCAAGTTGCATGCCATTTTGACCCAGCACCAGAAATTTTTACTCCGTATCCTGTTGATGCCCCATGCAGTAGCAGGGCTAATTAAGAAATTGCGTGGTCTGGTCATACGAAGATTCCCTATTGGTGCTTTCTGTGAATCACTTAGGGTGCAGATTTTAAGGCTGAATATGAGGTTCTTCATTGTTTTGGACAACTACATTTGCAAGAGTTCATTGTACATTCATTTTAAAAATACATTCTGGTAAAGAATTGATTTGTGATAACTCCCAGGAGAGCCAGAAGGGAGGATATCAGGGTAAAGTCCTTAGAAGCTTCTGCTGGCCACACCCTTCAAACTGGTAGAAAGCGCAGGAAACACCTTCTCACCTTATTCATCTACAATAGTCACCAAAATAGTTAAACACTTAAGCCATGTTTATTTTGCACTTAAAACTCGTCCCTCTTTACCTGAACAATGTTAGTTTATGAGAAGACAATTACACGTGGGAATGGAAAACCTATACGTGCAAATTAACGGCATGTGTCTCAGGAACAGAATAACATTATTATAAGGGAAAAGAGGGTGCTTGCACCGCACAATGGATTGAATTCTGAGAGTACTATATTTTCTGCAATTTTTTTTGTGTCTCAGGGACTTTTGACGACTATTGTAGCTCAGAAAAAGGAAGCTGTTAGACCTCATTAATTTTTTGGGCAAGAAGCGTATGGAAGGACTCTTGTGAACAAGAATCTTGTCAAAGTGTTAAATTCCTCCCCTCTAATATTTCTTTCCAAGACTACGTATTATTATCCTTTCTCATATCTCTCGATGTGTTCACTGCCTACTCATTATAGTACAACAAATACCACGTGACATGTATCAATTACTGAATGATTACAACACTATGCTAATCAAATTTCCAAGACCACTAGTTAAGTACTGTTGCTGTGTTATCGTCACCTAATTTGTCATATCAAACTAAAGTGGGTTCTTGCTTACAAGATGTTTAATTCAGGAAAACAGCCTGTGGTATCATGACTTTCCTCATATGAGGGGATACCGTACTTTGTTCACCAAGGGCTAATGAAGAACTTCCTTGAGACCATATGCATCATATACCGCAAAATCCTGAATATAAGCTCTGGGCGTATAAAAATATGTAACCATCTTGTCATGGGTTTATATTCGAGGGCACCTAGGATTTACGAGGATTAGTCCTGTACTGTAACAAAAGAGTATATTTAGCAGACAATGGAAAAACAATGGGTAAATGGAATTTGATTGAACATTGAATAGGTGTACCTTATAAATACCTTGAATAGATGTCTTGCACTAGTGGTGGGCTGTAGCTAGAAGCTGGGCGATAGATAAAAATATACCCTGAAGTGAGTCAATCGGTAACTTAACTTGCACTCGAAAGTCCCAAATCTTGTTGTACTCTCAATGAAATTGAACTACCAGGGTTTGTAGCTTAGAAAGTGCTCAAAAGATTCTTTGGAAGCCCAAGACAGCCACATATCGAGAAAGTACGATCAATCGAAAACAGAACCTTCATACAAGGGGGGAGCAAAAAGGGCACATTTTTCCTCCTTCTCAAAGGTGAAAATGAACAAGGGAGTGGGTACACCTTCGTGTAGTAAGCACTTTTTCATACCTCCATACTATCATTACCAACACCGCTTGAGCCTTTCACGAATATGTACTCTAAGTTCGATATGCTAAACATCGTTAAATCTTTGTATTCATTCATATATATATATATATATATATACTGTTATAGAACACTGTCTACTTACTTTGCCTCTCGTCAGAGTTGAAGTCTGTTGTCACAGCTCCATTATGGCTAGCACAGTGTAAAACAAGAATTGTCCAACAGGTAGCATTCAAAAGAAAAGAGGAACCACTGTCAATCATTTTCCTAGACTTCTCGGTCGGAAATAAACATTTTGGTTCTAAGAACTGTTTTCTGCTCTAACATCAGTAGTGTGTCCACAGGGTGTATGGGAGGACAATGCTCCCTTTTGCGACGATGGTGCGCAGACTTTCTTTAAAATTGATGAGAAAGAAGTTGGGGAAGTAGCAAATCTTCAGAGGAAATGTGCGCAACCACAAAATATTCATTTATGCTCCCTCACTTTTATACTTATGGCCACAATCATGTCTGTCATCTATCTGCACGTAGAGTTTCCTTTCGTAGATGGAAGTTTCTACCGTAGGGGAATACAGGACTTTGTAGATTGTAGGGGAGAGTCCACAAAAAGTCACGGCTCTACGGCCGTGAGCCAGAGGAAAGTTTCTGAAATCTATGTCAGTTTTGAGGAAGATAGAGCCATTTAAAAAAATCTATCTTAAAAAATCTATCTTTAAAAAATTTCTGGTGCATGCAAATGAGGTGGTTTTGCATGGGACATGGATGGCCTACATCGAGAACTTCATATCGATGCTGCATATTGATGAAGGCTATATGTATTTACATATAACCTTTATGATTATTTTAATGAGGGAGGAAAGATTGAATTTTCCTAGACTCTGTTGTAGGGACCACCCTACAGGCAAGACACTTCCATGCGCAAGAAATCAAGTAAAGAAAGGCAAGATAAGGTTATACGTATTTACGTATAATCAGTGGTGATTTCTAAAAATTTTAACAAGAGAGGCTCTACACACAACCACGCCCATAGTTTGGGTGTGGCCCAGCTACAACCATGCCCATATTTCCAAAAAAGGAAACATGATAATTAAGTTTAACACTGATATAGTATAGTCAACAATAAGAAATGCTTCAAATAGCCATATAGCAGTGCACAGTTGATCATAGCACTTTGGAAGCAAGGCCAATAGACTCTAAAAATCCAAGCCAATGCAAGAGTTTTAGGGGGGCTGAGCCCCCCAACATGAGCAGAAATTTTAACAAGGGGGCTCCGCCCCCTGAGCCCCCCTAGAAATCACCCCTGCGTATAACCTTCATCATTATTTTACTGACGGAGGAAGGCTTGAATTTTCTAGGCTCTGTTGTAAGGAAACCCTACGAGCAAGACACTTCCCTGTGTAAGAAAGTAAGTAAAGAAAAGCAAGATAAGGCTATACGTATTTACGTATAACGTTCATCATTAGTTTAATGACGGAGGAAGGTTTGACTTTTTCTAGACTTTGTTGTAGGAACACCATATGGGGAAGACACATCCATGTGCAAGAAATTAAGAATAGAGAAGCAAGATACGGTGAATGAATGCTATTGCTGTTATGTCAATGATATAGATACATTGTGTTAAGTAAACATATGCCCAAAGAAAGCCTCCGAATGACTGCTAAAGTCTTTTATGCACAACAAAACATTACTTGCTCTATTATCCTACAATAGCATATAGAGCAAACCCTAGAATATGTGTGGATCTAGCTTATGACGTTTGCAAACAAAAACCCCAGATTATTGAAGTGTAAATATGGCATATCTGTTTTGTGAAGGCAAGTCATCAAAGTATTACTTGTCAAATCTCCAACATCGTACGAGATCGCTATTAAAAACGATATTGGCAATTCAATCAGGGGTTGTGACTGGATTTTTTAAACGAAGGTCCGACTCTTCTGAAGTATGGAATAGACTATTGCAAGCAGGTACTAGAACAGCTAGAATATCTCCGAGAAAGTTTGCTAATCTTCAAACAAGGGGCTAGTATGCTCCGACAAATGGCTGTACCTACAGGAGGGATGTCAGGAATTTTCTGATGGGGAGGCTGACCCTACCAACGAGGGGGCTAGATACTAAAAATTGATGTTTCAGGGTACTATAATTGATAAGAATCTCAGAAAAAGTTCCTTTTTTACCTTCTGATCAGGGAGGGCTAGCATATTCCGACGGGGGGAGCTATAGCCTCTTAGCCCTCCTCTAGCATCACCACTGAGGTTAGCAGGTGGATCTGTAAACTATTCTCATTTTGAGCTCTAGAATGGAACCAGTGGCCTAAACGGGATATGCGAGGTCCTTAGGAATTCAGTAAGCTTTTGAGTTCCTGAAGGGGCCCCGGAGTGAGGGAAACATTGTACTAAGCCCAACTAACGTCAATTACGCTAGTTAATGGAGACCTTGCTGCTTTTGGACCTGGCTTTGTTAAGATGCGTATTGCTGCTACGGACGTGTTGAGTGTACATGAAAGGGCAGTAATGTTTGCGTGTTCAACTAATACTATTTTGAAACAACGTACCCACTGTACTGCTTTTCTGAAAAAGTAATGATATTATGTCTACACAGAGTGTAGCTCGAGAAAATGTGCTCAAATCTGTCTATTGCCTTATAAGTAAGAGGGGATCTTAAAAGAATATCTGAAGCATAAAGGGGTGAATAGAGGTGGTGAATGGGCAATAATTATTTCTTGAAATTCTACTTACTCCAGAGTACTGGGTGTGGAAGCAATTATGGGGAGGGAGTGTTGGATATCGTGTTTCCCAAGATGCAGGTGCAATAACGTAGCTTAATTAAACTAGCGCAAATATTTAACATCAAGAAAGTCTTTGTTATTTATCCATATAGCTACCACATAGACAACCATTTACAGGACGATACCATGGTGAGTAAAATTTACTTGTCTAACACCATGGCCATTACATTAAACAATTAAACTAAACTGCAATTACTGTTAGGGTCACATGGGTCATTGAATGAACTAATATTGAGTTGTTTTTTGTTTTCCCTTGAGGGACGGTTTCAGCTGCTTTGCAGCTGTTTACAATTATTTTTCGAATGCGAAGGACATAGATATCAAGAAAGTTCCATCTACAAATGAGGTTGATATTGGACAATATTTGTAGGTTGTTGTTACTTCATTCGTATAATCGTTACTTCTTCGTTATTTTGTAATTTATTCGTACTTTCTTCGCTATTTAGTATTATTCTATATTTTTTGTAGCGAAAACTTATGTGAGTCTATGGGAGTTTTGTGCGAGTTGATGTAAATTGTTTTTGTAACTACTGAGTGTTTCGAGTTGTCGTATCTCAATCGACGCACTTCTGAAGGAACGGTCCCCTCCAATTACAAAAATAGACAATAAATATATTAAATACATAGATCAACAAGAAGTCTGGACGAGAAAGAGGAATTGCAAAATTCTTCAGACAAATAAAAAATACGCAAGCAGAGCAAGGAAAATTAACGCAAGTAGAGCTCTAGGAAAATATTCGAACAGAACGATGAATACAAACACGATGAATACAGGTAATTTCTGGGGAGAAACGCCCCAAGCAGAAGCATAATTTTCGAGGAGGCTCCACCCTTCAAGCATACTATCAATTATCACTTGCTTCTTGTCACCAGTAGTCAATGCTTTTTTCATTTTGTTGATCATCTTAGTGTTGGTACAATTTTTCGATATACATTCATTGGCCATAACCAGGAACCTCTCTACGTAGTGATCATCAAGTCCTTTTATGGGAATTGCCTGCAAATCACTTCTAATTGACGGTAATGCGTAAATAAAGTCATTACAATAATTCACTATCCGTTTAGCCTTCATTTTCATTACTTTGTAGTGTAAATTGTTCGGTTCATTCCTTTCCATAGCTTTCTCTCTCCAGTCCTGAATGGCTTTCAGTTCGTACTGCAGAACCGCAACTAAACCAGATATGCAATTTAACACATTGATGAATTCACTTAGAGCGGGAACCACAGTGTCCCTTATGACTGCAACAACAGCAATCTCTGCACTTGCCTGTTGGTTCTTTTTGGTGCTTTGATCCATGCTACCCATCGCCGAACTCATTGCCTTCTGTCCCATAGCATGAGTGACAGGCCCACTTAGCTGTGGAATATATGAAAGAGCTGCGCCAACAGCACCCTGCCCTAGTGCACTCATCTTCAACTTGTTTGCTTCATCTTCACACTTGGCTGCCACATCCGGCCTTTCTTCAATTAGAATATTGGCATCATCTTCTAGCGTCTTTAGTTCAGTTATGAAATACTCATGAATTTCTAGGAGAGCATTACAAGCTTCTGTGTGGGCCTTCACTTTTTCCTCTTTATCTGCAATGGAAGTCCACCACTCATCCCTAGTCAAGTCTATGTAATACTCAAAGTAGCCCTTGATATCGGAAACACATTGCTTCACGAGTGGCAGACCACCTTTAGCATATGCAACCGCAACATTTTGTGTGTCATTTCGTAGTTTTTCAAACCTTGGCGCTGCACTGGAGGATGTTAGAGTATTATCTTCAAGGAACAGAGCTCTAGTGCTCAGATAAAACGCTCTCATACTTTTACGACCATCTTCAAACATACCAGATGCCATCTAGAGAAAACAAGAAAAGCTAACTCTGTGTATCTTCTCATATGTAAGAAGAATACCACGTCTTTGATTTGTTCTTATTACGAGGCACATATCATCAACGTACCACATAAACGGTTACGAAAATGGCACTATAAACATCGTATTAGGATCCACAGGTTATCTACTAGAGGTGAAATCACATTTTGTGAAACAAAATTCACATAAAACGAGGAATTCACATTGTTCGGAAAGAAAGGTTTCTTCGGTCCCATTATTGCAACTTTCTCAACTTTTTCATTATTCCAGTATCAAAGCATTCTTACAACTTTGTTAGTAACACTCCTTGATTGTCAATGTGTTGCGCATGCAAATTATTGGAACATGAAGAAGATTCTTGATAATTGAATGATGGTAAATCTTAGTGAATAAAAACATAAACCTTTTAGAGAGGAGCCAACACTAAATACCTAACATTCTATGCTCAAATAATTTCAATGTAAGATACATATACTCTTATAGTCTTTCTTAGGATTCAAAAATCCAGTCTTGAATTTTCATACCTTATTTAGGAATCGAGTATTACTTCAGGGTGTCTGCCAAATTAAGGAAACCATTTTCCCTGATATTTACCTGATTCCTACCCAGTTTCCCCTACTTCAATACAGGCCCTGAGCAAATACAAAGACAATAAGCATATTACAATGCAAGGATATTCAAGCAAACCATATCCTATTTTGGCAAATAAGTGTGTTTCAATTTAGGAACCATATTATGTAGTGTATGATGCTTGCTGGGTGATGGTTCACTTCTATGCCTATGCAGTGGCAGCACAACACACTTTACGCTTGGGGGCTAGGTGCAATAGTGAACCCCTAAAGTTTTAAAATTCCCAGTAATCAGGTGTGCGCCAGGTATTTTCCTACAGGTTGCTGACTAATACAAACTAATACAAAGAGAAACTAATACAGCATGTCGGCCAAAGCTAGAAGATGGACTTCCCTGACAATTCTCTGACATTTCCCTAACACAGTGGTTTTCAACCTACCGGAACCCTAGGGCCATAGTTCAGTGGCTTGAGGAGCCCCTTTTCATATATCTTCAAAAGAACGATAAAAACTAACTTCATTCCTGTTTTATGTTGTAAAGATTTAACTTCATTCCTATTTAGTATGCAAGTTTGTATTATAAATTTCATTTTCTAGTTTTTTAACAATTTCCCCTGTAAAACAGAGCTTTGTATCTGAGGGTTCACCATGTGTAAAGAATTAAAAGATTTAGAACTGAAATGAAAAAGCTACTGTTGATATGGCATTTGCACCACTTCTTGCAAGACCCTTGGAGGGGCCTGGTGGAACCCAGATTGAAAACCACTGCCCTAGCAAATATCCCTTTTTCCCTGACATGATTCATTATGAGTATCATCCAATGGAAGAAAATTTGTAGGACGTGAGTTCTTCAATGTCACCACCAGGGATGACTATTGGGGGGGGGGGAGTATAGGCAGTTGAAATTCTGAAGTTTACTGAATGGTATGAACAGCGGCTGCCTGGCTAAGTCTAGCAGAGGTGGCCAGAAGCATGTCATGCAACAGAGCAAAACAGTTGAAGTACCTCAGATGTGGGTAGATCCAGTTCTGGTAGTTCCAGCCAGAAAAATCCGTGGAGGCCATGGCCCTTGTAAGGGAGAAGAAAGAGGATCTGGGGCATAGCCCCTAGGAAAGCATTTTTGTGACCACACCCTTTTTACCCTAAGAGAACGCCCTTATTGAGCACAGAGATTGGTCTTTTATGCACTAATAACCTGTTATAGCTCTAGTTTTGTCTTTTGTCTATTATTTATGTAATGCTGTGTAGTGTATCATTCATTTCTATTGATTCCTGTTCTATCCACAGCTCATGTTGTTCCATCACCGCTTTGATGTCATCATATCTGTGTTTAAGGTAGTTTCTATTGTGAGTGTGTTGTTTGTGTGAAATCAGTACCTGAATTTTAAAAGGGTGCCCGCTAAACGCTGGTAATCCCACCCCCAACTGTGATCTGCAGATTAGCCTTGGAAAGACTAGGCATGTCTCCACTAACCTGTGCATGGGGAGAGGATCATGGAGTGACAACAGCCCACAACACTGTGAGGGATGATGGTTTGACAACAGCAAATGACACCCTGCCAAGCATGTTGATTGATTGATTGATGGCATCACAGGTCACTGTAAGGAGCATGTGGCCAACTGCCATGCCTGATTGGAGTGCAGAACAAAATTTTTGGCAGAATTTGGGTGAAATGATTACAGAAAAGTGCTTGGAAACCTACGCTAGGCTACACCGTTCCACATTTTCCTTCCTCTTTTACAGAACCATGTAGCCTAGTGTAGGTTTGCACCATAGATTTAGGAAAACTAGAGTGCATACTAGACCCCTTTGTACTGGCTTTCAGTGAGGCAATAATGCGTTTCCATAATGGTAGCTATAGAGCGGCAAGAAAAGATTTAGATGTTTTCTGGATTTGAACTGGGAAGCGACAAAAAGTGAAAATATCAGAGTTTCCAAGCACTTAATGGCTGTGTGCTGCTCGAGGAACATTTGTGTTTGACAGTGATGATGGCAAGATTAAGCCAATCAAGGGATCTTGCGGGGGATACCTGTCTTCTGGATAAGTCGAATACTTTAAAATCTGCCTACCACTCTGGTAAGTTAAAATTGTCTGCAATTTTTCAATGTATTTGTAAAATTATGATTAGCATGATAGGCTGATACTCTGAGCAGCAACTAGAGTTCAGAGATTCATTTGAAAGACCGAACACAATAGGACCAGTCTAAAAGTGTAAGCAAAACATACCAACTTATTCAATTCTTGACAATAACGATGTAGTCAAAATACTTCAGAGATGCAGGACCCTTGAAGGAGCTGTGAAATTCTGTAAGTATTACTCATAATAGAAAATTACTGTCTTTGTTAACTTCTATCACTTTGACACTCGGCTTAACGTAGTAATCCTCTGTATGTACTCTGTTAAATTGATTTACAAATAATTCATTGTAGTAATAGACAAGTACACTTGATTACTGTTGTTATATGGTCATTTTATTTATTACTGAGCGTATGGCTCTTCTTTGAGTGCTCTTCTGGCCTTATTCTACGCTAGAAAGACTATATTTTTAGCCCTTCTACAACTCTAATGACAGTCTTCTTTTTCCTTTACTTAGATGTATCCTGCCACTTAATCAGAGTCTCTCTTAGAGGTAGTTCATACGATGAGCCATAGATGAGCCGAACCTATGCTTTTAGCAATTTGAGCAGTTAAGTTCATCTACGGTTCAACGTATGAAACCAAAAAATTGCATTGGCTCGACCCATTCATAGGTTCAACATGGGCTCATCCCCTTTGGTCGTGCGGATCATGTATGGTTCATCTTGGTTTCAGACGATGAGCCGATCCATTGCTGCACCAATGCAATATCTAATTGGTTCTGGATTTTAGCATTGAGTTTCTTCATCAGAGCGTGCGCAATAGTGTTAATCAATGTGAGGGGAATGACCGCAGGTCTTTGGAAGCACGCTTCCTCTTTCAAAATGGAAACGTTTAATAAAAGCGAGTCAGAAGACGACAGTATATCATCCGCCTCAGCGAAATCCTTCACTTTGGAAATGCCCATAGAAAATCAGGAAGGTGAAAGTGAGTTGCAGGAAGACAGTAGTAAAGTAAATACTGAAAATTGCGATATGGCGCCAAACAGTGGTGATTTCTAAAAATTTTAACAAGGGGGGCTCTACGCATAACCACGCCCATAGTTTGGGTGTGGCTCAGCTACAACCACGCCCGTATTTCCAAAGATGAAAACATGATAATTTAGTTTAACACTGATATAGTATAGTCAACAATAAGAAATGCCTCAATAACCATATAGCAGTGCACCATTGATCATAGCACTTTTGAAGCAAGGCCAATAAACTCTGAAAAGCCAAGCCAATGCAAGAGTTTTAGGGGAGGCTGAGCCCCCCCAACATGAGCAGAAATTTTAACAAGGGGGGCTCCGCCCCCTGAGCTCCCCTAGAGATCACCCCTGGCGCCAAAGCCTAAGCGGCAAAGAAAGAGCAGGGAGGTGAATTTGATGTGAATGCAGACCAACTGTGGACAACCGAAATGCTCGACGATTTAGTCGATATAATTGCTAATAATGAAAGATAAAAAAGAAAGCTCGTTTTTTAATAATAGGAGGGTTTGGAATAAAATGGGAGTGAAAACTGATGGGTTTGAATATAAAAAACACAGATTTTTGAAGTAACTATTTTAAACGAACATATCTATTTATATGCACTTCGATTTATTAAACTTTTTCTTTGCATTCTGTTCGGGGTTTCTATTTGGTTGCAAGCTGCAGTAAACTGATTCTCTGAGAAATGTTTTAATACTCTCTAAATTAAAACGTAGAGGGGTTGGAAAAACAAAGGGGTATGGAAAAAATTAGTAATCGGGAGGTGTATTTCTTGAAGTATGCGAAAAGCGTTCATGTCAAAATTGACGTATGTGTGGCGTAATTCCGGTTAACATAAGTACCTGCTAACCCGTTGCTCGCTATTGTTCTATGCGCATGATATGTTCTATTCGATTTGTTTAGGATATCCAAACGTTTTATTCCGTTGTTGTACTCATAACCTGAAAAGTATTCTGTACTCTAGAGTACGCATGCGTATTATAACTGTCTTGTCGGTTCCCTTTGAGGTACTAAAGCCAATAACAATAGAATAGGTTCATCGTCTGAATCACACCATCATAGGGTCGTGCCATTGTTGAACCAATGCTATCATAGGTTCGGCTCATCTATGGCTCATCGTATGAACTACCTCTTACTAGCTTGTCAGTGACTTGCACTATTTTAATTATTCATGAAGATGGAGCAAACAAGAGATTTGCCTTGCTTTTTATAGCATGTTCCTGACCAAAGGAATGATAAAGTTCATCTGCAGGTTCAAAGTTGTTCATGTTTGCAACCATTTTCTTTGCAATGAAGCCCACAATGTAGAAAAAGTCATTAATTTTTCCAATAAGTGAATAACTTAAAAATGGTGATAAATATCAGGATCAACTTTTGAGCTATTTTCAGCAGACTCTTAAAATACATTATTGGAAGGATAATACATTATTGGAAGGTTTAAAAGAATCTTCATCTATATCAGTACAACTAGGCATTCGTAGAGCATCTATATTGTTATGCAGTAAAAGTGCATATTTGAATTCTGACACATATGAATTCTTGTGTCATCCAGTGACCCCATATTATACTGAAAATATTTCTACATGAATCCATATGTCAAAATATATTGAGATGGATCATTCTCTTTGTACAACAGATCTTTAGTCATTGCTAGAATAAACTCTGCTGAAGTAATAAAGCCAACAGGCAATATTTTCTTTCTCCCTTTTTAATAAGAAATAATCATCTTCATGATTTACTTGCACAAGACATAGTAAAATTTTCTACATGTACAATTTTTGCATATAAATTAGTTTCCATTTGACTAATTTTTGCTGTCTTTCTAAGTTTATTTTTGCTATTAAAAATATCAAGCATGTTCATTTTTTGTAAAAAAAAATTATTTTTGAAGCACTAGTATCAAAATGTGGAGTTTTCACAGTTGCAACAGCAATTAATTTCTTGTCATATGAAAAGAAATTAATTGTTACTGCAACCAAAGTGCTTAAATTTGATCAGCAACTTTCGCCTTCACTCTGTAATTTTGCCATTTTAAGTGGTATCCCTATAACTTGATTCAAAAATGTAAACATCTTTTGCTTGAACCCGGCACAATTTTGCAATGAAGCCCTACTTGATTGTGCCATTTCCTGCTGGTTTTATTAATTGTCATGCATCTAATCTGCCAGTTGAATCAGGTGGACTATTTTCTTCCATGAGTGCTTAAATAATGAAAAAAGCTGTAGATGGTTGATAAACAAATCCTCCCCTACTATTCCATGCTCTCAACAATACCCTTGATGTGCTATATGAATATGAATTAGGTCTACATGGCATTTGAAGTAGTAGTAGGCCCACAGCACTAGCTGACATATAGTGGCACACCTGTGTCATCAAATAGATTATGCATGTATCTATGGTATCTAAGTATGTCATATTAGTTAAAAATTTATCTTTTCTCTAAAGCATATTTGAAACAACCATCAAATTTTCAACATATTTTGCACCTATTCAGTTTTTTCACTGAATGATGAATTGCACTTCATTAGAAACCTCAGAGAAACATATATTTGTAAAGCTCTGTCCTATTACTTTGTAAGTATTGGCCAAATGATAATGAAAGCCATCCTGTTAATGTCCTCTCAAGTGCCAAATAAACAGAGTGTCCTAATAAACAGAGGGGTTGGAAAAATTCTAAAAGTTAATAAATGGGAGGGGAGGTCAGAATAAATGGGGGTTTGGAATTTGAGAAATGGCGTTAAATGATTAGAAAATGATGGAAAACGCAAAACAGGTTGTCACAGAACATAGAGCTCAAATATATATCACTCTATTTTGCCTTGATTATTGGGTGTGAATAGTACTAACAATTAAAGGAAATGAATAGAGGAGTTTCCTAAAGGTCTGAGGGGTTGGAAAAAATCGAAAAATTAATAAGCGGGTAAGCGGGGGGCCGTTTATTTTGCACCTGAGAGTACTGCCGAGCCAATATCTAGAGCATAAGTTCACTGCTTTCAAGCTTTAGGAAAAAATTCCATAGTAGGCTTACAACATAAAGCAATTGCAAAACAAAGAAATTGTAAAATAATCTAATGTGTACTTTTGCTTACTTGTGGAAGTTTAGTTTTTGGTTAACATTTTCGATCGCAGAACAAGATTTTGGGATTATTGAAATATTATTATTTGCGTTTAAAATGTTGGAATTGCTACACAATGTACATCTCTGTCAATTATTTCCAAGTTTTTCGAAGGGTAAATATAGCGCAAAGGTGCAGTTCAAGCAAACATATATACGTTTTCTCAAAGGTTTCAATAGTAAGAAGATTCACGCGTTGTTGCTTTTGCCACTCTATAGCTTCCATCTTGGATCTCCTATGTTGCCACACATCACGTGACCTAGTGCACACTCTAGTTCTCCTAATAACCCAATGGTTTGCACACACTTTTTTAATCATTTCACCTAAATTCTGCAAACAATTTGGTTATGCATTCCAACCAGGCACGTCAGGGGGTTACATGGTCCTTACAGTGACCTGTGATGCCATCAATCAATCAACATGCTTGGCAGGGTGTCATTTGCTGTTGTCAATCCATCATCCCTCACAGTGTCATGGGCTGTTGTCACTCCATGATCCTCTCCACCTGAACAGGTTATTGGAGACATGCCTAGCCTTTCCAAGGCTAATCTGCAGATCACAGTTGGGGGTGGGATTACCAGCGTTTAGCGGGCACCTTTTTAAAAAGCTAGTCCCTCATGTCATCTTCCTGTAAGTAAAGGGTATGCTATATTCTGTGACAAATTTAAAATAATACGAAACCAATGTGATGGTTAGGACCTACAACTGCAATGACAAAACTCTCAAAAACTACTATGACTCACACTCAAAAAACTTCATAGAAGCGTTAATGTGGAAAAAGTACTAATCACTGTGTTACATAAGAATATGAAAACATGGAAGAGAGAACATCAAATGACATCAAGTGATGTAAATTGTCATGAAGCATCAACTATTGAGAAGACAAAGAACTATAGCATAAATAATCTGCTATATAGTAGCCAAGCTCTGAGTTATACAAACGCTCAATATAAGAGCAGCCAAATGTAAGTAGGAATATAAACAGTCCCAATAAAAACTTGGAGTATAAAGTGGAGTGAAGTGTGTCTAACTATCCAGTCCTTTAGAGAATAGAGCATCTACAGTCCACTCCATTGCAGATTGTTTTGGAGACCATAAAATATTGATTGAATAGCATTCTGTCGTGACATTCATTGCATTAAAACAATATACATAAATTTCACTCTCTTGCTAAGGCAACAGCATGTCTTCACATCAGGTAGACAAACTGAATAACAAACTGAGGAATTATGAAACTGAATATGAAACAAATAGACCTCAATTATGTTGATTTGGTTAACCACTTGAGTGTAAATAATTGTTATCATTAAAAATCAATTCATTATTAATGCACACAGTAAAACTGTGTTTTTTCTCAAATATTTTCCATTAATACATAAGATCTCAGAAGAAGTTCTTCAATTGATCGTTGCAAATTGGTTCATGGAGTTGTCTTTCGAAATCCATTCAATATTAGAACACTCTGTAAACATCTGCAGCACTTGCTAACAAACTTTTATCACTCAATAAATCAAACCTCAAGATATGAAATCTGTAACTCGAGCCTAAGTGATTGTATCCTAGAGTTGAAATTGAACACTATTCAATATTGAAACAGTGAGAAAAGTCCTGCACTTGTTCTCAAACAGTTGAAAGGCATTGCTTATCAACCATTTATGTAATTCACAATATGCCTATGGAAGTGTAGCTATTACCAAGCAAATGCTAAACTTCACAATTATTACTACAATAGCCAACTACAAAACACCATTCACTATTCTCTGAGTGGAAAATTCCATATTCACAGCACAATCCTGCTGTTTGTATGTATGAAATCAATCAATGAATCAACCACTCAAATAGTTTAATGAAAATGTTGCAATACCGAAAAATCTTGATGTTGCCCCTCTCAATAGTCGGAAACATTCAATGGCAAACATGATATGTCCCTTACCCAATAAATGATAAATATGACTTTAAACATATAAAATAACCTTTACATGCTATAAAGTGGTCAGTGAAATAATTCTCAGAACAACAAACTTCTTTCAAGCCCAATCAAATACTGTGTAGTGCCAAAGATTGTAAACAGGAAATGTGACAATGAAATGGGTCCTGGAATATATGTTATCTTGTGGGGAATATAGAATACAAAGCCTATAGTAATATTTAAAATGTGTGTAAAAACATTACTATTACATTAACACCTTAGAAGCTATATATACAGATTGAAGGCATTAGTTAAGCATACACTGTAATTCCTAACAATTGCCCTCCAGGCTAGACGTAAAAGTTTGCATTAACTTCTTATTGCCTGTATGTGTCACTCCATACAACATTTCCTCTTAAGCAAAAATAGTAACAATGGAAAAGCCATAGATTATTAAAATTTAGGTTATCATTATGCGCATCCTATTTAATCAATGTAGCATTCTGTAATATACAGAATGATAAGAAGGATGGATAGTCTCCCCCTCTCCTCCTACCAGTCCTTAATGCTAGCTAGATAAAACAGACACTCTTGGTACAATTACTTGTGTACTTCTAATAATTCATGAAATCATTGCTTTGATACTGCCTCACCCTAAAGACAAAACCTTGTAATGATGCACCTAAAATAGTCTAGCCCCTTAAATATAAATTTTGCCACTTAGCCTAAAATCACATAGTGGCCGAGGGCATAGCAGTCATTACCTAACAACTAATGCTCCTGGGCAATATTCCTTATGCTTACATAATTATGGAGGATTCCATAACACACAAAAGTGAAAATATGACTGATGACAAAAAACACACAATTAAATCACTATTGCTGGAATTTCATGGTCAGGTTTATAAGCAAGAACCCAAAAGTTATAAAATCATAAATTTTAAAGAAAGAAATTGTATGAAATTGTACGAAGTGATGAACTGGTCCCTATGACAACCACTCACCCTAAAAGACACATTCAATGACCCAAAAACTGCCCTTACTATCTGGGTTAACTATGACAAAGCTTTCACTCCCTGATAAGCAGCAGCGAATTAAAAACACAAAATTCAGAGATATGGTTCCTATTGCTATCGAAATAAAAGATTTTGAGTAATCAAATGTGTAAATAAAGTAAGGAAATGGCCACTATGAAACACACTCACCCTAAACAAATCACGTATTCCATTAAGCCAAGAAAGTACCCTTAGCCCTGATTATCTAGATACCTATAAAAATACTGTCATGTCCTAATTAATAGTAGCTAAGTAAACACAAACCATTCAGAAATTTGATTGTTAGAATTATCCACAGAATAAATTCTAAATAAGAAAATGTGTAGAATACAAATCATGAAATGGCATCTATGGTAAACACTCACCCTAAAAAAATAGCATATTCAATAAGCCACAGAAATTACCCTTACCCCCAACTATTCTTGACTATCTGGTTTACACATTCCAATGCTGTCACTTCCTGATAAAGAGTAGCTAATTCAAAATACACAATATAGAGATATTGTTCCTATAATTACGTAAACACAAAATTTTTAGAGTGAAAATGTGTAAAATGCAAATCATGAAATGGCCCTAGTGACACACAAACTGTAGAGAAATAACACATGGAATAAGCCCCAAAGATTACCCTTACCCCCAACTATCAGGGTTACCAAGGACAATGCTGTCACTTCCTAATCAAAGGTATCCAATTACACACGGAGATGTCAGAATGTAGCTGCTAGAATTATCTTAAGAATAAATTTTAAGTAAGCAAATGTGTAAACATAAAATCATGAAATGGCCCCCATTATAAATACTCACCCTAAACACATCACACATTCAATAAGAACCATAAATAACCCTCACCCCTGACGATCAGAGTTAACTATGATAATGTTTTCACTCTTACTTGAAAGTAGCACAGTAAAAGTGCAAAAAGTTCATAAATATGGTTGTTAACATTATCTAAGGAATAAATTCTAAGTAATAAAATGTTCAAAATAAAAATCATTAAATGGACCCTTGATAGACACTCACCCCAAAAAATAGCCAGATTAAATAAGTCCCAGAGATCACCCTTACCTCTGACTATCTGGGCTCCCATTCTCAAAAAGCTGCCACGTACTAATTAAGTTCAGACTAATTACACAAGCAAATATCAGAAATGTGGTTGCTAGAATTATCTTAACAGTGAGGTTTAACTAAGCAAATCGGTAAAATATAAATCATGAAATGGCCCCTATGATAAACACTCACCCTAAAAAATCACATTACCCCAGGGCATATTTTAGAGGGGTTTTTTGGGGCAAATGCCCCAGTAGGCCCCTCTTCGTGCCCCAGTAATAACGTGGAAAACAGCATATTTGCCCCAGAAAATGGGCCCCTAT
>WIPJ01011940.1:1441-26811 GCA_018155075.1 Cassiopea andromeda | reverse complement strand
TGGAAAGATGTTAGCAGGAGAGGAAGTTGATTATGTAAAAGGAAGTGATGGATCTTATGTTGTCCAGCATGATGGCACAAACTTTGACCACATTCTAGGCTACTTCAGATCTGGTACTCTTTCTGACGATGTTATTGAACAGCATAATGAATCTCTTCTTGCTGATGCTGAATTTTATATGCTGCCTGGATTGAAAGACAGAATCAATAATTATGACAAAGTAAAGCTAAGTATTAATGGCAGAGAATTTATAGTGAGCAGAAGAGTGCTGAATAAATTCCCAGATAGTCTATTTGGAAAGATGTTAGCAGGAGAAGAAGGTGATTATGTAAAAGGAAGTGATGGATCATATGTTGTCCAGCATGATGGCACAAACTTTGACCACATTCTAGGCTACCTCAGATCTGGTACTCTTTCTGACGATGTTATAGAACAGCATAATGAATCTCTTCTTGCTGATGCTGAGTTGTATGTGCTGCCTGGTTTGAAAGACAGAATCAATAATTATGACAAAGTAAAGCTAAGCATTAACGGCAGAGAATTTGTAGTGAGTAGAAGAGTGCTGAATAAATTCCCAGATAGTCTATTTGGAAAGATGTTAGCAGGGGAGGAAGGTGATTATGTAAAAGGAAGTGATGGATCTTATGTTGTCCAGCATGATGTCACAAACTTTTACCACATTCTAGGCTACTTCAGATCTGGTAATCTACCTGATTATGTCATAGAACATCATAATGAATCACTTCTTGAAGATGCTGAATTTTATACGTTGCATGGCTTGACAGACCTAATCAATTATTTAACTGTTAAACTGAATATTGATGGCAGAGAATTTGTAGTGAGCCGAAGAGTGCTGAATAAATTCCCAGATAGTCTATTTGGAAGGATGTTAGCAGGAAAAGATGGCAATCATGCAAAAAGAAGTGATGGATCTTACTTTGTTGAGCGTGATGGCACAAACTTTCATCACATCCTAACCTACCTCAGATCTGGTACTCTTTCTGAGGATATCATAGAACAGCATGCTATATCCTTTCTTGCTGATGCTGAATTTTATATGCTGCCTTGCTTGCAAGACCTAATCAATTATCTCATTGTTGAGCTGATTATTAATGGCAGAGAATTTGTAGTAAGCAAAAGAGTGTTGAATAAATTCCCAGAGAGCTTGTTTGGGAGGATGTTAGCAGGAGAGAATGGTAATTATATAAAAAGACATGATGGATCTTACTTTGTTCAGCATGATGGCAGACACTTTCATCACATCCTAACCTACCTCAGATCTGGTATTCTTTCTGATGATGTCATGGAACAGCATGCTGAAGCTCTTTTTGCTGATGCTGAATTTTATATGCTGCCTGGTTTGAAAGACAGAATCATTAAGTATGATAAAGTTAAGCTACGTATTAATGGCAGAAAATTTGTACTGAGCCGAAGACTGCTGACTAGATTCCCAGATAGTCTATTTGGAAAGATGTTAGCAGGAGAAGATGGTGATTATGTAAAAAGAAGAGAGGGATCTTATGTTGTCCTGCATGGTAGCAGACACTTTGACCACATTCTAGGCTACTTCAGATCTGGTACTCTATCTGATAATGTCATAGAACAGCATAATGAACCTCTTCTTGCTGATGCTGAATTGTATATGCTGCCTGGCTTGAAAGACCAAATCAATTATTTAACTGTTAAGCTGAATATTGATGGCAGAGAATTTGTAGTGAGCCGAAGAGTGCTGAATAAATTCCCAGATAGTCTATTTGGAAGGATGTTAGCAGGAGAGAATGGTAATTATGTGAAAAGAGATGATGGATCTTACTTTGTTGAGCGTGATGGCACAAACTTTCATCACATCCTAACCTACCTGAGATCTGGTACTCTTTCTGGTGATGTCATAGAACAGCATACTGAATCTCTTCTTCCTGATGCTGAATTTTATACGCTGCCTGGTTTGAAAGATCAAATAATGGAAAGATATCGAAGAAATACCCCTTCTAATTAAGCGTCCCCTTCATTAGGCACCCCCAATTAATTACCATAGTATTAGAATTACTTTTAAGAATTTTTATGCCCCCAAATGAATGCCCCCTTTTAGTAAAATCCATTTAGAATATGTGCCCCCATTCTATCGGTTTGTCAAAGTAAAGGCCCCCTCCATTAGGCACCCTTTATTATAAACGTCACCTGACGTCGTATAATTGATGACAATGCAGTAGATGATTAACTAAAATTGTGGACAAAGTATACAGATATGGGATGTAGTTAGTAATCATATTTTCAATTTTAATCTTGCTTTACATCTGATCTGTAATGGCCCCGAGATAGCCAGGACATTTTGTTCTTTGAGGTATCGTCTTTGTAGTGAAGTAAAGTGTTTTGTAAGTAGTTTTGCAAGAAACTTATCTTGAATATAAAAGACAGAGATAAAACTAACAACTTCTCAACTTCAGCATAGCAGAAAGACAACTAAGCCCCTTTCCCCCCCTTAGATGAAAAGTAAAAAGGCACTGCAAGTTTTTGTGAAAACTTTACTAGGTTGTATGCTTTGGCCAATATTGTAGATATTTTTAGAATTTTATCTTTATCCATATCTCGTGAAAGAGACAAGCTTTAAAATATTTAATAAAAGCCCCCGTTTTAATAAAAATATCGCTAAAATAGAAGCCAGTAGAAAGGTGAAAGAGTTGCACTTCTTTGATGCTGAAATTTTGTCTCATGTATAAGTAAGTGATAATTTTAATTTATACTGTAGAAATAGGGACATCAGCCTCTAAGCTAATACCCAATCCAGCACTTGCAGAAAAACTGCATGTTTGTTACGGATACGAATCACTCAGGTTGAAGTGCTAATGGTCATTCCCCTAAGGGAGTCTACGAGCATGCGTAGAAGGCATAATTTCAGTTTGCTTGATTGTGGGCTGTGCAATGACATAGTGGATGGCTCGCAGATGGCAATAGAATTCCTGGGGAAGTGATTGGCTTTGAAATTCAACTGTTAAACAATAAGTTTTAATAATACGGACAGTCCACGGTATCCTCAACAGGTGCTACAATTTGAAAAGATAATAATTGCATTTTTAGAGCAATATCCTACATTGACAAGGTACTGATAATTCTTACTCCTTTCTTTCTTACTGTGTGATATTTGAGTTTTATCTACTTTTAGATTAGTACATTTCGTTGCGTTTTCATTTAAAAGCTTAACTACAAATAATATTCACAAAAAAATTACATCCACCCCTTTTGGTTATTTAGTTAGAGCAAACCTTCCACTCATCCTGTTTATTCCACACACCCCAACTATTTGGCATTCAAGATCAGTGCTTCCACTTGGAAGCACTGATTTAAACCTTCAGAAATTTCAACCTTCAGAAGGAAATCAGAAGGAAATCGAATTTAGATGGAAAAAGAAGTAAATTCGAGTAAAATATAAGGAATATTAAGGAAATTCGAAAATTCGCTACAAAAAGGAGAAAAATATAGTTTTAAGTTGTTTTTTAACTACTTTAAGCTGAAATTTTGTCTCATGTATAAGTAAGTGGGAATTTTAATTTATACTGTAGACATAGGGACATCAGCCTCTAAGCTAACGCCCAATCCAGCACTTGCAGAAAAGATGCATGTTAGGTAGGGATAGGAATCTCTCAGTTTGAAGTGCTAATGGCCATTCCCCTAAGGGAGTCTACAAGCATGCGCAGAAAGCATGATTTCAGTTTGCTTGACTGTGGGGAGTTGTTGGGGAGACGAGAGCGATGGTCTTTTGTTTTAAACAAAGCTTGCGATCTGTTGTTCGACCAATCATATTAAACAATTCTTACTTCGTAAACGCACGCGCAGAACGATTTTTGTTTCTTCACGCACGATGTTGCTTCATAAACTAAACATAAACATAAAATAAACATAAAGTTTATGTTGCAAACATAAACTAGATTTTGCACTGCTGGTTTCCCGCCATTCCGTTTGACCTTTTTAAAAGCCATCGTAAGTAGCATTACGTCACCTACCAAAAAAGCCGATTGTGCGCATGCGTTTACGATGTAACACGTTGAGCACAATCCGTTTTTGAACAAATCAATCTCATCTCCCCAACAAGGAGTGCAATGAGATAGTGGATGGCTCGCTGATGGCAATAGAATTCCCGGATAATGAGTGGCTTTGAAATTCAACTGTTAAACAATAGGTTTTAATAATAGGGACAGTCCTTGGTATCCTCAACAGGTCCTATTGTTTGAAAAGATAACAACTGTATTCTTAGAGCAATGTCCTGTATTGACAAGGTACTGATAATTTTTACTCTTTTCTCTCTTATTGTTTGATATTTGCGTTTTTATCTACTTTTAAATTTGTACACTTCGTTGGGCTTTCATTTAAATGCTTAACTACAAATAATATTCACAAAAAAATTACACCCATTCCGGTTGTTTATGTATATTGAGCAAAACTTCCACTCACCAAGTTTATTCCACCCACCCCAACTATTTGACATTGAAAAGCATGGGGATAGTTTGGGTATTAATGGCAAGAGAATCTTCGGACACTTTAGATGTTCCCTATCCAAGGAGCTTTTCAATAATTCCAATTTCATTGAGCATGGCTTTTCTTGGTCGCTGCCTTGTTGGATCTTTGCGGAATTCAATATTTCTAACAATGTTGGCAGTTCCAATTTCTCTCTTGATTGGAGTTTTGTTCATTACACACCTCGTAAGTCTCAATGAAGGACACTGAAGAAACCACATGCCAGATCACCTGGAAAGTCCTGGCATACCGCACTTCTCCACCCAGGGCTTATATATGTTGCTAAGGCGTTTTTAATGGGCCTATCTTCTGGGAGGGGGGCTTATCCACCAAGGGCTTATACAAGATGTCAAATTGTCAGATTTCTTTCTAGATCCGGCCCTGGCTTACACGAGATGTAATAATGTCCAGGATAAGTGTCCTCTAGAACAAGCCCTCCCATATGTACAAAAGTACGTGGACCTAACCTATAGGGTCCGTTGACAAAGGACATCCGGCAAAATGATAACTTTTAAGTCCCTCCCTCTCTGCGTCCACAATTGATCACAAGGCAACTGTCCTCTTCCCCTGGACATCCGCTTATTTCATGCCAATATCTATTTAAGCATCTACACTTTCACATGGCATGCAAGGGCAAACTGAACAAATAGCCGTGCATAAAATTGCAAACAAAAAAATTCCCACATGCATGCCATTAATTAAACTTAAGGTCGACAACTTTCTTCGTCAAAAGCTTTCTGAGCAAACCTTTCCAAATTGTTGTTTTTAAGAAATTTCAAGCTGTCCGAAAATGTTTACATAAATCGAACACAAGCAATGCACATTGAGCAAAGTAAGCTTGGTTTTCCTTGTCATTTTATTAGATATCTATACCTTCCTAGCTTGTCATCACTATGAAAATAAAATAAAGAGTTAAGGAATGTCAATAAAATTCAATTCAGATTTTAGCAACGTAAAGCGAGAGAAAAGAGAATTCAATTCAATTCATTCAACATCTTTTCTTTTCAGATAGCAGTAAGTTCAATGGATGTACGCAGGCTTGGTTCAAGTTTCTTAATAGTTATTTTGGTGATAAGCAAAAGTTATTATTGTTTTCTATTCGACTACAGTCTAAAAATACGAACCTTTTAAAGAACCAGGATAATCTGGAGCTTTTGCCCGCAATAGGACGAAAGCATTATTCCAGCGAGTGGGAATAACCATTATAAATACAAAAATTCCCCATCAAGAGTAGAAAATTAATTAAATAGCCTAAAATAACTACCATGAAATATTTATGTTGTACGAAAGAGTATTGTTGGGACCCTGAAGATCTAGAAGCTGATTTGTAAAACATTTAAAAAAGAATTTATGATGATAATTTATGATTTCTTGTTTCATGCTCAACACATTTGGGTCTTTTCAAAATTTCCTGGCAAAAATTGGAAATTATTATGTAAAGAAATATGCCCATTTACTGGCAATGAAAAAGATGCATGAATGAATACCATTTTGTAGCCTTGACGTCATAATTGATAAGAATGATACGCAACTATTCGAAAACATATTTGTTTGAACCAACCAACGTTTTATTTGAGAACAGGATTTGAATGCGAATATCTTGCTTTAATTTTCTGAAATCTTGGTCATCCGGATTGCTTAAGCCCCCCTCCACCTATGTAAGGAGTTGTTCCACTTTCCAGACCTCCTCCCCCTTGAGATTGGACGTCCTTAAACCCCTATACTAGTATCGCATGAAAACAGTGTAATCCTTTCATCTTGGTTTGCATACGTCATATACATATACTCAGAATGATATATATTCTATCGTTTATTCGTTCATCGCCGATTCGAAAACTTTTTTATGCACATCTTAAGGAATTCGTAGTGGCTGCAGACAGTCAAAGTTTATGCTGCATCCGTGGACTGAAGTTTCTCCCTTCGAAAACAACATCCTTCGAAATGACCATAATTGTCTACCAGACAAGGTTTGGACAAATTTTATCTTGCCTTTCAACAGAATGTCAGCTGAAAAAACAACGCACATGGAAGTGGCACAAGTTAGCTTATTCCTTTAGCTATAGTCTGCTTCCCTGCTGTAGATGGATTGCTTATAATGATACTAGTAGCATTAGTAAAACCTTAGAAAGTATGTTGCATTTCTGTACATTGAAATCAGCAAGAGATTGATTCAAGGATTTGTAAAGGTCAAAATTATTTTTAAAAATTGAAATGTCTATGTGAAATATTTCGAAAAATAAAGTCAAAAATGACCACCATACTAATCATATAGATGTATGTCTTGCTAGCTGATATGGTGCAACTTTGTTTTTTTGCAATGGTATTGTCACAAACAAGACTCGTAGGCGATATCAGTTAGAATATTCAATTTGACATGGTCTAGAAGTATGAATTAGCATACCTTGCATACACGGTTTTCTTTATAAGAAACCACTTTATAAGCAACCTAGTACTAGACAACCTAAAATTTAAGAAACTTGTAGAATAATAGCTCATTGAAACCGATTCCTGGCTCACTGTAGAGTTGTACCAAAACAACGCGAATATGACATTGCTTTAGAATTTAACTCGTACTGACGCAATTTGTTTGTTATAGAGCAAATAGTTTGCTGCATTCATGTTCTGCTTGCACTATCCTAGGAATTAAGTTTGATAAATTAAGAAACTTTTAAGAAACGTTTAGAACTAAAATGTGGCCTAAAATTAAGAAGCTTTTAGTACTAGGCTCTTGAGCTAGGTTTCTTATAAAAAAAACGTGCAAATACTTATTTTATAAGATAGATATTTCGTCCAGTGTTGAAACCTCCTTTATATTGTAGGAATTCCAGTGTAAAGCCTTATTAAATCGTTCCCAGCAACGTTTCTTCCAGTTCCATTGGTTTTCCATTGCACATTCAAAGATGGCAGACAAAGATTTGTGGAAGAAAAACGACAATATGATATTGGCGCGAAAAAGGAGATCTGGGCACTATAGTAGCCTCCCACATATAAGTACTAGTGCCAGGCCTTGAGCTAGGTTTCTTATAAAAAAACGAGTACCCTGACGGTACGCCACTGTTGTACCCCCGTTTAGAAGAAAATTAGCTTTTATCCATAGCTCATTCGTTTGGGAACTTTCATGTTTATAATGTTGCATGACATTCAATGGTCAATGATATTGCTTCATCTGTAGCCAGAGTACCCCTAAAAAACAATTACTCTAAAACCCATAAAAGTGGGGTTCAAAATAAATAGGGTTCAAACAAATTTTCGAAATTAATTAACGGGAGGGTCAAAATAAGCGGGAGAGGGGTAAACATCCAAATATCTAGGGTGCAGCGTCTAGACATGTCTGTTCTTATGATGTGCTAACATCATCTAACAACACTAAAACATAAGGCAGGATGAAAAATTGAGTTTAAGTGCAGTTGCTACAATCACATCTTGGGGAAAATGGCCAGTCAAATATGAAACAACTCCAAAATTGCTAAAAGTAATAAACGGGGTAGTCAAAATAAGAATCGGGGATCGTCCAATTTCCCAAAAATTAATAAACGCCGCACTTCGTTTATAATGAGTACCAATCAACGTCTTAGTTCTTTGTGAAGGGGATTGGTAGCAAGCTTTTGGCCATCCTTGCCAGATATTTGCCAGGCCACCACTAGCCAATAGTCCCTCTGACTCAGAAAATATTTAAAAATTCAAGGCTGATTGCCACAATAGCTGGAGATTTTGCAGCTTGCTGCTGCTGTTGTTGTTCACTTTATTTTGAGTAGGCTGTTATACCTAGCGTTTTCAACTAATTTAAGCCTACTATGCATGCCGCATCCAGGCGCGGGAGCCCTAGTTTAACGTCCCGTTGGAAGGACGGCGGAGTCGCATCTGGAGGTCGCCCATCCAGTTTTTGACCGTACAAAGCTATGCTTAACTTCAGTTAAGCAAATGGAACTGGCTGGACCGCTTGGCCACTCACCCCGCTTAGAGAATAATGATGAGTTTGCCTAAGAGCTTTACTACAGCTCATACTTGAAGTTTATTTGGAAAAAGGCATTTTCTAACACTCTGGAGAGCGTTGTCTTGAATCTTTTCTGGAAGCAAGCTCCCAGAGCCCCAGTTTCACATCCTATTTGTTTTCAATAGTGGTGTTCTAGCATCAATGTTCGAGTTCGCAAGGCAGAGGCTACCAGCGCCCGCCCAAGAGTATGTAATTTAAGAATCTATGTACACCGTTCCAAGTGTTTTCTGTAAGTGTGCTGGAGTAAATCAACAGGGCATTTTATAATTACCAAAGCAAAATTGGAAGAAACTAAAAGGAGCAGGTTTGAAAAGGCCGAGTTGTGACAGCACATACCCCTCCAAATCATAGGCGTAGACTTAGGGGGCACTGGGGCTCTAGCCCCCCTTGGGAAAGTTGGAAGTTCAATTTTATAACTGACTCGTAAGGTTCTTTTCACTAACACGAATGTCTCAAGAACGATTAAATGCTGTGGCACAAATGAACATATACAAAGAAGAGGTCATGAAGCTGTCAATTGATGAAATTATCGATAACTTCATATCAAGAAATGCTGTGAGAAAGAGTACATTTTTGTGCCTTCATAGAAGCGATTATCTAAATGAGCACTAAAAGTTTATGATTAATAAGTAATAGGTATAAAAATCAATTAATTTTTTCTTGCTTGTTTCTTCTGCCATGTTCAAATAGAAAAAGGCAATAAAGAAAAATGCACAAGAACATCACTTTAACACCCTCAGCTCTTACTATCCTTTGACCACTGCAGCTGCTAAAACAGAACAATAACTGAGCCAATACAGGGTATATCATATTGTAAATCCTCTATTAGGTACTATTCTCCGACCGAACGCTATCCTCAATTAAATGCCATGGTTTTAAAGTTACTTTAACACCCTCCTTTTTTAAGCCCCCCCCCTGGTGAAAATACAAGTCTACGCCTATGCTCCAAATAGCAACATCATGACAAGAAATATTGCAACTCTGCAGAAACGGAACCATCACCCCCTCCCCCATGGAAAATATCTTGCCAAGGCCCTGAGTGTTGAGTACTTCTACATTAAACCTCAGTGAATTATTGTTATCAATCTCCTCTAACCCCTCCCTGCAGTGTCTACGGGCCTGGTTTAATGATACACCACTCAACATTCAGATTTCTATTTGAGAAATCAACACTGTCAAAACTGACAGCTTTGATCTAAAACATTGCTCAATACATCAAACTGCAGGTAACGTTCGATGACGGAAGGACTGTGGCCAATCTATGAAATGACAAAGATAGAAGTTTTTAAAGTGATGATCAATTAAAAACCAAAACCATCAAGCAGTAACGTTGTGCAAAATGGCATCTGTCTTTCTAGAACGAAGGTCCCAATCCAGCTCGGCTGATGAGCCTATTGAACACGAAGACCAAGTTATTGAAACACTAGCGGAAGTCAATTCTAGGCCTAATTTTGCAAGCTTTCATGACCAAGTGAAAAAGACTCTAGAAGATTTTGAAGACCTGAAAAATGCTGTTATATCATCGATTACACTCTTTGAAACTAATATAGCCACGTTGACTGCGAAGGAAGAACGCCTCGTTAACTTATCACTCAAAATATCATCAATCAACTTTGAAAGTACTATCAAATTGAACATCGGTGGAACTATTTACCAGACAAGTTTGGAAAGATTAACGAAATACCCGGGGAGTTTGCTGGCTGAGATATTTTCCGCTCGCTTTGATTTAAAGCAAGGAAATGATGGTTGTTACTTTATAGATAGAGACGGGACACATTTTCGTCACGTTCTCAATTACTTGAGATCTGGGAAAGCTCCTGTTCTGTCAGTTTTGAAAACGGATGCGGATGAAATTTTAGAAGAGGCGGAATACTATGGCCTAGTCGGACTAGTGAAGGCTATAAACAACGAGCTGAATGGAGATGATGATAATGGCAGTGAGAATGATAAGGAAGAGGATGAAATTGCAATAAATAGTGTGGTAAATGAGACAAGAAAAGAGTTATGTGCAACTGAAGAGAAGTTGAAGTCATTTCTGAATTTATTGGATGCAAACGTGAAAGTTCTGGATGAAGCAACAAACCATCACTACGAAGTATCAAAAAAATTATCAAATGTTCATTTTGGTGAAAATGTAAAGATTGATGTTGGTGGAAGAATATTCAAAACATCTCTGAAGACACTGAGAAAAGAACCAGAGAGTGTTCTAGCTTCAATGTTCTCAGAGAAGTTTGACCTGAAGAAGGAAGATGATGGATCTTTTTTTATTGATCGTGATGGCACTTGTTTTCATCATATTCTAGAATATCTAAGAGATGGTAAAATATCAGAAGACGTTCTTGAACAGTATGGCTCACAGATGCAGAAAGAAGCAGAATTTTATGGTCTTTTGGGTTTGAAAGAGCAAATACATACTTACAACCATGTGAAGCTGAATGTGGGTGGTAGAGAACTTGTAGTCAGACGAGAAGTCTTGAAGCAGTATCCAGAGAGCATATTTGGAAGGATGTTGTCAGGAAAAGCATGCGCTTTTAAGAAAAGAGAAGATGGTTCTTTTTACGTTGAGCGTGATGGGACAAACTTCCATCACATACTTGAATATCTCAGATATGGGACCATTTCTGATGATGTCATTAGAGAGTGTGGTGTATCAATTCATGATGACGCAAAGTTCTATATGCTTCCAAGTTTGGAAAAACAAATTGAGAATTATCATAATGTTAAGATGGATGTTGGTGGGAAAGAATTTATAGTAAGCCGTGAAGTGCTCAGTCAAGTCCCAGAGAGCTTGTTTGGGATGATGCTTGCAGGAAAGAAAGGTGGCTATATTAAGAGAATTGATGGATCATTCTTCATTGATCGTGATGGCACATTTTTACAGCATCTTCTAGAGTATCTAAGAGATGGTAAACTATCAGAAGACGTTCTTGAACAGTATGGCTCACAGATGCAAAAAGAAGCAGAATTTTATGGTCTATGGAGTTTGAAAGAGCAAATACATAATTACAACCATGTGAAGCTGAATGTGGGTGGTAGAGACTTTGTAGTGACACGAGAAGTCCTGAAGCAGTATCCAGAGAGCATGTTTGGAAGGATGTTGTCAGGAAAAGCATGCGCTTTTAAGAAAAGAGAAGATGGTTCCTTTTACGTTGAGCATGATGGGGCAAACTTCCATCACATACTTGAATATCTCAGATATGGGACTATTTCTGATGATGTCATTAGAGAGTGTGGTGTATCACTTCATGATGACGCAAAGTTCTATATGCTGCCAAGTTTGGAAAAAAAAATTGAAAACTATCATAATGTTAAGGTAGATGTTGGTGGGAGAGAATTCGTAATAAGTCGTAAATTGCTGTTAGCAGAAGAAGATGGTGATTATGTAAAAAGAAGTGATGGATCTTACTTTCTTCAGCATGATGGCAGAAACTTTCATCACATCCTATCCTACCTCAGATCTGGCACTCTTTCTGATGATGTCATAGAACAGTATACCGAATCTCTTCTTGATGATGCTGAATTTTATATGCTGCCTGACTTGAAAGACCAAATCCATGATCGCACTGTTAAACTGAGTTTTTATGGCAGAGAATTTGTTGTGAGCAAAAGAGTGCTGAATACATTCCCAAATAGCCTGTTTGGGAGGATGTTAGCAGGAGAAGATGTTAATGTTGTAAAGGAATGTGATGGATCTTACAATTTTCATCGTAGTGATAGAAACTTTCATCACATCCTAACCTACCTCAGATCTGGTACTCTCTCTGATGATGTCATAGACCAGCATGATGAATCTCTTCTTAATGATGCTGACTTTTATATGCTGCCTGGTTTGGAAGACATAATCAATAATTATGACAAAGTTAAACTAATTATTAATGACAGAGAATTTGTAATGCGACGAAGAGTGCTGAATAAATTCCCAGATAGTCTATTTGGACAGATGCTAGCTGGAAAAGATGGCAATTATGTAAAAAGAAGTGATGGATCTTACTATATTTTGCATGATGGCACGAACTTCCATCTCATCCTAGCCTACCTCAGATTTGGTGCTCTTTCTGAGAAAATCATAGTAGCGCATGCTGAATCTCTTCTTGACGATGTCGAATTTTATATCCTGCCTGGCTTGAAAGACCTAATCAATTATTTCACTGTTAAGCTGGATATTGATGGCAGAGAATTTGTAGTGAGCAAAAGAGTGCTGAAGAAGTTCCGAAATAGCCTGTTTGGGAGGATGTTAGCAGGAAAGACCGGTAATTATAGAAAAGTGAATGGATGTTACTGTGTTTATCGTGATGGCAGAAACTTTGAGCACATTCTAACTTACCTCAAATCTGGTACTCTTTCTGATGATGTCATAAGACAGCATTCTAAATCTCTTCTTGCTGATGCTGAATTTTATATGCTGCCTGGTTTGGAAACAATAATTATGAGAAGGTCTAAGTGAGTTTGTGATCCCTATTCTAGGCTGCTAGACCAGAACACCGGAGAACATGAAAATACCTGAACTAATACAGGTTATTTCATATATTGCAAATCCTCTATTCCCCGACCGAACACTATCCTCAATTAAATGCCATAGTCACTCGTAGTTGCAATCACTTTATCGTGAATATTAATAAGAGAAAGAAATATACTGCGGCGACAAGAAGCTAGAAATAAAACTTCTCAACTTCAGCATAGCAGAAAGGCAACTAAGCCCCCCCTCGCCCTTAGATAACAAGTAAAAATGCACTGCAGCTGTTTGGGAAAAATTTACCAGGTTTTATATTTTCACCACTATTGTAGATGTTTTGAGGAGTTTATCTGTATTCATATCTCGTGAAAGAGACAAGCTTAAAATATTTAGTAAAGGCCCCCGTTTTAGTAAAACAGATATCTCTAAAATAGAAGCCCGTAGAAAGTTGAAAAATTTGCACTTACTTGAAGCTGAAGTTGTGTCTCATGTATAAGTAAGCGGTACTTTTAATTTATTCTGTAGACATAGGGACATCAGCCTCTAAGCTAATACCCAATCCAGCACTTGCAGAAAAAATGCATGTTTGGTAGGGATAGAAATCTCTCAGGTTGAAGTGCTAATGGTCATTCCCCTAAGGGAGTCTAGGAGCATGCGTAGAAGGCGTAATTTCACTTCGCTTGATTGTGGGCTGTGCAATGAGATAGTGGATGGCTCGCACATGGCAACAGAAGTCCCTGGGGATGATTGGCTTTGAAATTCAACTGCTAAACAATAAGTTTTAATAATAGGGACAGTCCGCGGTATCCTCAACAGGTGCTATAATTTGGAAGGATGATAATTGTATTTTTAGAACAATATCTTGTATTGACAAGGTACTGATAATTCTTACTCCTTTCTGTCTTACTGTTTTATATTTGCGTTTTTATCTACTTTTAAAATAGTAGAATGCATAATGTTCATTTAAATATTTAATTACAAATACTATTCACAAAGAAGTTACACGCACCCGGTTTGTTTATTTATTTTGAGCAAAACTTCCACTCACCCTGTTTATTCCACCCACCCCAACTATTTGACATTGAAGAGCATAGGGATAGTTAGGGCGTTAATTGCAAGAGAATCTTCGGATACTGTGGGTGTTCCCTATCCAAGGACCTTTTCAATAAAATAATTCCAACTGTATTGAGCATGGCTTTTCTTGTGCGCTGCCTTGGTGGATCTTTGCGAAATTCAATATATCTATAAATGTTCACGAGTCCCATGTCTGACTTGATTGGGGTTTTGTTCATTACACATCTCGTAAGCAAGGGTGATCTCTAGGGGGCCTAAGGGGTGGCGCCTCCCATGTTTAAGTTTCTGCTCATTTTGGGGGGCTCATCCCTCCTAAATGTCTTGCATTGGCTTTTCAGAGTATATTGGCCTTGCTTCCGAAGTGCTATGCTCAAGTGTACACTGCTATATGGTTATTGAGGCATTTCTTATTGTTGATTATACTATATCAGTATTAAACTAAATTATCATGTTTCCATCCTTCGACATATGGGCGTGGTTGTAGCTGGGCCACAACCAAAATAGTGGCTTGGTTGTGCCTAGAGCATCCCCCTTGCAAAATTTTATACAAATCACTACATCTCGTAACTGTCGCTGACGAAACCTCATGCCTGATCACCAGGAAAACGTCCTGGCATAACGCACTTTTCCGCCTATTAACCCAGGGCTTATATGTGTTTGTAAGGCGCTTGTAGTGGGACTATCTGCAGAGGAGGGGGCTTATCTAAGAAGGGCTGACACGAGATTTTAAAATGTCTAGGATAAGTATCCTCTCGAACAAGCTCTCCCATGTGTACAAAAGTACGTGTTCCTAATTTATAGGGGCCATTGACAAAGGATATCTGGAAACAAAAAATATCTTTTTAGGCCCCACCCCCTCTGTGTTTGCAATTGACCGTATCTCCTCTTATCCACTTATTTCATGCCAATATCTATTAAAGCCTCTATACTATCACCAAGGTATGCCAAGGCAAACTGAACAAATAGCCGTCCATAAAATTGAAGACAATACAAGTAGAACAATAGACAAAACTATAGAACAATAGACAAAATATTTAGAACAATAGACAAAACTATGGAGCAATAGACAAAACATTTAGAACAATAGACAAAACATTTAGAACAATAGACAAAACAATACATAGTTACAGATAAGTTCGAAAACTTCCATCGTCACAAGCATGTTGAGCAAACTTTTCCAAATTGTTGCTTTTACAACGTTTCAAGATTTCTGAAAATGTTTGTATTAATTGCGCATGAGCAATAAAGAGTGAACGCAGTAAGCATGTTTTGTATTGTCAATTTATTAGATATATATGCCCTTCTAGCCTTTTATTACTATTAAAATACAATAAAAAATAAAGAGTAGAAAATAAAATTAATGGCCCAAAATAATTAGTAATTAAATTTTAATTGCTACTGTACGAAAGGGTCATGTTGGAACCCTAAAAGTTTAAAGTTTAAACGTTTGGTGGCAAGCAGCTCCCGCCAAAAATGTTAAGGACCGCACTGGATTGACATTCCGAATTCTCTTTTTGACATTCTGCCATGCACGTTTGACTTGGCGAATTGACGAACCATATGATCGATTCGCATTGTCAACTGCAATTCTGACTTCTGGCTTTACGATCAATATTGCAAAAACCATGAACTAAATAGTTGGATGTATGCCATTAAGGGATATTTGATAAAACCGGGTTATCAATGATATGGAATTTACATTGTTTTTCTAATTATAGTAGGTTAGTTGATGTAGTTAAAAGTGTACTTAGAGATCAATTTATACAGCAATGGGAATGTGAAATGAATTTATCACATAAAGGAAAAACATAAAAAATGATGAAAGGACCATTCCAAACGGAAAATTATTTTACTAACCTTCCCTATCATCTTAAGCTTTGTTCACATATAGCCGTAACCTGCCGGCGACTACCGCAGGTGCATGTACCGCAGGCTGCCTCAGGCGATATGTTCACAAATACATTCTTTTGCCGGTAACCATGCCGGTAGTCAAGCACTCATTATTGAATTTTTGTTGTTGTTGCTTTCTGTTGTTTTCTCGCTGGAAGCTGAAGCACGGCAGAAATATGGCATCAGCTCTAATAGGCAACTTTTGTTAGCAACTCACTGTGGATTAATTTTGACCTACTAAGCGTTTGTAAAATTAACCTCATAAAAGTTGAAACAAAGAAAAATGTGTAGGTTCTCCAATATTTCAGCAAAGCATACGACATGATTGTCTATCGTACCTTACGGGGTAATACTAGATACATCTCATCAATGCTTCGTATCAACATGGCGTTTTATTTCAATTTCTTCTTGCATAGCAGTGGCTACAGCCATCTTAATTTTTAGGAACACACGAAAGAAGACACGAGACCGTTAAATTGTTAAGTATTTATTGGTCAACCGTCGTCACATGATGATTTGCATATAATAGATGCCGCAGGCAACCGCAGGCACGATGTTCAGATAAGATTTTTGCCTTGCCGGCGGTACCGTAATAGCCGGGAAAAGCAAACCTCAACTTTCTTCACGGTACCGCAGGCTGCCGCCGGCTGCCGGGAGCAAAGTGTTCACATAATGAATAAACTGCCTGCGGTATACCGTAGTAGCAGTGCCAGCGGCAGTCGCCGGCATGTTACGGCTATATGTGAACCAGGCTTTACAAATCAAATATTCAAGTTTAGAACATCCAATCATAAATTACCAGTCGAAACTGGAAGATTGTCTAATATTGATTATGAAAAGAGAAAATGTGACATGTGCACAACAAATGAAGTTAGAAATGAATATCATGTTCTTTTGAAATGCAAAGCCTTATTAAGTATAAGAGAAAAATACATCCCTGAATACTTCTATAAATATCCGTCCTTGACTAAGTTTGAAACATTGATGAACAAATCATCAAATAGAAATCTTGATAAAAATATTGCAAAGCTCTTACGTGAAATGTTTAGTTACCGGAAAATCAACCTCCAGTAAATAATGCTATTTACAGATCTGTTGCTGTTGCTGTATTGATTTGATATACTAATCGACTTTTTTCTTTTATAATTTATCTGGGACTCCCGTTATACCACTGGCTGGTGTGTGGAGCCCCAATTCATTTATAAATTTTTATTAGTTTATATGGTCATACCCCAACTGGGGGTATGAGTAGATTATTATTGATATTGTTATATTGTTATATTGCATATGGATATTGCATTCATCGAATGACTTCTCACTTTATGAAATGACACTTCTGGATTAACAAATTGACGTTTTGCATTCTGGATTACACTCTTGCATTCCGAATTCGAAAACTGAATTATGACGCCAATATAACTCCATACTACCCCCTTCCAGTGTCTAGGGCCTGGTTGACGATACGCCACTCAAATTTCAGATTTGTATTTGAGACATCAAAACTGTCAAAACTGACAGCTTTGATCTCAATCATTGCTCAATACATCAAACTACAGGTAACATCCGCTAAACGAAGGAAAGACAACAATAGCAGTTCTTAACGTAAAGTGATGTACAACTAACCGAACACATCAAGCAGTAACGTTGTACAAAATGTCATCTGTCTTTCTAGAAGGAAGGTCAGAACCCAGCTCGGCTGATGAGCCTATTGAACACGAAGACCATGTTATTGAAACAAAACCGGAAGCCAATGGTGGGCCTAATTTTGCAAGCCTTCATGACCAAGTGAAAAAGACTCTAGAAGATTTTGAAGACCTGAAACGTGCTGTTATATCATCGATTACACTCTTTGAAAATAATATAGCCACGTTGAATGCAAAGGAAGACCGCCTCGTTAACTTATCAAGCAAAATATCATCAATCAACTTTGAAAGTTCTATCAAATTGAACATCGGTGGAACTATTTACCAGACAAGTTTGGAAAGATTAACGAAATACCCGGGGAGTTTGCTGGCTGAGATATTTTCCGCTCGCTTTGATTTAAAGCAAGGAAATGATGGTTGTTATTTTATAGATAGAGACGGGACACATTTTCGTCACGTTCTCAATTACTTGAGATCTGGGAAAGCTCCTGTTCTGTCAGTTTTAAAAACGGATGCCGATGAAATTTTAGAAGAGGCGGAATACTATGGCCTAGTCGGACTAGTGAAGGCTATAAACAACATCCTGAATGGAGATGATGATAATGGCAGTGAGAATGATAAGGAAGAGGATGAAATTGCAATAAATGGTATGGTAGATGAAGCAAGAAAAGAGTTATGTGCAACTGAAGAGAAGTTGAAGTCATTTCTGAATTTATTGGATGCAAACGTGAAAGTTCTGGATGAAGCAACAAACCATCACAAAGAAGTATCAAAGAAATTATCGAATATCCATTTTGGTAAAAATGTAAAGATTGATGTTGGTGGTAGAATATTCAAAACATCTCTGAAGACACTGAGAACAGAATCAGAGAGTGTTCTGGCTTCAATGTTCTCAGAGAAGTTTGACCTGAAGAAAGAAGATGATGGATCTTTCTTCATTGATCGTGATGGCACTTTCTTTCAGCATATTCTAGACTATCTAAGAGATGGTAAAGTATCAGAACGAATTCTTGAAGATTATGGTTCACAGATGCAGAAAGAAGCAGAATTTTATGGTTTATCGAGTTTGAAAGAGCAAATATATAATTACAACCTTCTAAAGCTTAGTGTGGGTGGTAGAGAATTTGTAGTCACACGAGATGTCCTGAAGCAGTATCCAGAGAGCATATTTGGAAGGATGTTGTCAGGAAAGGCATGCGCTTTTAAGAAAAGAGAAGATGGTTCTTTTTACGTTGAGCATGATTCGACAAACTTTCATCACATACTTGAATATCTCAGATATGGGATTATTTCTGATGATGTTATTAGAGAGTGTGGTGTATCACTTCATGATGATGCAACGTTTTATATGCTTCCAAGTTTGGAAAAACAAATTGAGAATTATCATAAAGTTAAGGTAGATGTTGGTGGGCGAGAATTTATAGTAAGCCGTAAAGTACTGAGTCAAGTCCCAGAGAGCTTGTTTGGGATGATTGTAGCAGGAAAGAAAGGTGGATATGTTAAGAGAATTGATGGATCTTTCTTCATTGATCATGATGGCACTTTATTTCAGCATATCCTAGAGTATCTAAGAGATGATAAAATATCAGAATGTATTCTTGAAGATTATGGTTCACAGATGCAGAAAGAAGCAGAGTTTTATGGTCTATTGAGTTTGAAAGAGCAGATCCATAATTACAACCATGTAAAGCTGAATGTGGGTGTTAGAGACTTTGAAGTCACACGAGGAGTCCTGAAGCAGTATCCAGAGAGCATATTTGGAAAGATGTTGTCAGGAAAAGCATGCGCTTTTAAGAAAAGAGAAGATGGTTCTTTTTACGTTGAGCGTGATGGGACAAACTTCCATCACATACTTGAGTACCTCAGATATGAGGCTATTTCTGATGATGTCATTGAAAAGTACTATGCATCACTTCTTGCTGATGCTGACTTTTATATCCTGCCTGGCTTGAAAGACCAAATCAATTATCACACTGTTAAACTGAGTATTAATGGCAGAGAGTTTGTAGTGAGCAAAAGAGTGCTGAATAAATTCCCAGATAGCATGTTTGCAAGGATGTTAGCAGGATACAAAGGTGATTATATAAGAAGACATGATGGATCTTATGTTGTTCAGCATAATGGCAAAAACTTTGATGACATCCTAACCTACCTCAGATCTGGTACTCTTTCTGATGATGTCATAGATCAGCATACTGAATCTCTCCTTGCTGATTCTGAATTTTATATGCTGCCTAACTTGAAAAAGAGAATCAATAATTATCACAATGTTAAGCTAACTTTTAGTGGCAGAGAAGTTGTAGTGAGCCGAGGAGTGCTGAATCAATTCCCAGATAGTCTATTTGGAAAGATGTTAGCAGGAGAAGAAGGTATGTATGTAAAACTAACTGATGGAACTTACTTTGTTCGGCATGATGGAAGAACCTTTTATTACATCCTGGCCTACCTTAGATCTGGTACTCTTTCTGATAATGTCATACAAGAGCATGCTGCTTCTCTTCTTGCTGATGCTGACTTTTATGTGCTCCCTGACTTGAAATACAAAATCAAAAACAGACTTATGGTGCTTCGAAGAAATGCCCCTTCTATATAACGGCTCTCTTATATGGAGCAGATGATTAACTAAAGTTTTGAATAAGATGACTATACTGATGCAGGATATAGTTAGTAATCATGTTTTCAATTTTAGTCATGCTTTACGTCTGATAAGTAGTGGCCCCGGGATAGTCAGGACATTTTACTCCATGGGGTATCGTCTTTGTAGTGTGGTAACTTCTTTTGTAAGTAGTTTTGCAAGAAACTCGTTGTCGCAATCACTTTATCTTGAACATTAATAAGAGAAAAATATATACTGAGGCAGCAAGAAGCTAAAGATAAAACTAACAACTTCTCAAGTTCAGCATAGCAGAAAAGCAACTAGGCCCCCCTCCCCCTAAATGCACTGCAAGTTTACCAGGTTTTACATATTGATCGCTATTGTAGATATGTTTAGGCTTTTATCTTTATTCATATCTACTGTTCCAAAATTTACTTGAAGCAGAAATTTTGTCTCATGTGTAAGTAAGTTGTACTTTTAATTTATACTGTAGACATAGGGACATCATCCTCTAAGCTAACACCCAATCCAGCACTGGCAGAAACATGACATGTTTGTTAGCGATGCAAAGCCCTCAGGTTGAAGTGCTATAATTTGAAAAGATAATAATTCTAGTATTAGAGAAAACTCCTGTATTGATGAGAGTTATTGATAATTGTTACTCCTTTCTTTCTTACTGTTTGATATTTTCGTTTTTATCTACTTGTAGATTAGTACATTTCCTTGCGTTTTCATTCAAAAGCTTAACTACAAATAATACTCAATTTTATTTCTCAACAACTGAAACTGCTGTTACCCATGATGCAATTTTAGACACAGCAAAGAAAAGAGAAAGGGCAACTAAGCCCCCTCCCTTTAGATCAAAAGTACAAAAGCACTGCAAGTTTTTGTGAAAGCTTTGCCAGGTTTTACTTTTGACCACTATTGTAGATATTTTTAGATTTTTATCTTTATTCATATCTCGTGAAAGAGACAAGCTTTAAAATATGTAATAAAGTCCCCCGTTTTAATAAAAAAGTTCTCTACAATAGAAGCCCGTAGAACGTTGAAAAATTTGCATTTACTTGAAGCTGAAATTTTTGTCTCATGTATAAGTAAGTTGTACTTTTAATTTATACTGTAGACATAGGGACATCAGCCCCTAAGCTAACACCCAATCCAGCACTTGCAGAAAAGATGCATGTTTGTTAGGGATGCGAATCCCTCAGGCTGAAGTGCTAATGGTCATTCCCCTAAGGGAGTCTACGAGCATGCGTAGAAGGCATAATTTCAGTTTGCTTGATTGTGGGCTGTGCAATGAGATAGTGGATGGCTCGCTGATGGCAATAGAATTCCCGGAGAATGATTGGCTTTGAAATTCAACTGTAAAACAATAAGTTTTGATAATAGGACAGTCTTTGGTATCCTAAACAGGTGCTATAATTTGAAAAGATAATAATTCTAGTTTTAGAGCAAACTCCTGTATCGAAATGGTACTGATTATTGTTACTCCTTTCTTTCTTACTGTTTGATATTTTCGTTTTTATCTACTTTTAGATTAGTACATTTCATTGCGTTTTCATTTAAAAGCTTAACTACAAATAGTCTTCATAAAAAATTACGCTCATCCTGTTTGTTTATTTATTTTGATCAAAACTTCCACTCACCCCAACTATTTGACATTGAAGAGCATGGGGATAGTTTGGATGTTAATGAAAAGAGAATCTTCGGATACTTTTGATGTGCTCTATCCAAAGAGCTTTTCAATAAAATAATTTCAACTGCAGTGAGCATGGCTTTTCTTGGGCGCTGCCTTGGTAGATCTTTGCTGAATTCACAGAAGAACAGAAAAAGAAACAAAGAAGCTAGAAGTGGTATCAAGTGTTGAATAAAAAGCCTTATGAGGTAACTCTAACTGCTGTATTCAATAAGGATGTATGATTGATTCAAACCATATCTACAATGGTGGTCAGGGATACATACTTATGAGTACAATATAATCATCCCCCTGATTGCTACCTTTCGAGATTTTTTCTAACCCCCTTTGACTATTCCCAACCCTCCAATTATTATGGAATTCAATATTTCTAAAACTGTTCACGGTTCCCATTTTTCACTTGATTGGGGTTTTGTTCATTAAACGTCTCGTAAGTCTCATTGAAGGCCACTGACGAAATCTCATGCCTGATCACCAGGAAAGTCCTGGTATACCGCACTTCTCTGCCATATAGCCCAGGGCTTATATGTGCTCGTAAGGCGATTTAAATGAGCCTATCTGCGGGGTGCTTATACGAGATGTTAAATGTCCAGGATAATTGTCCTCTCGAACAAGCCATATAATGCTTACACTAACGATTTCACGAATATACTCCACAATATGAGCTGGTGTATGACGGTAGCCTTTTTCACATTCCACAAACATAAACTAAGAAATTTCCCAGAAGCATAGGGATAATGCGACGAATTTTGGCTTGCTCTTTGTGATTCTTTGAACTGATAAGGAAAAGAAAAATTACAGAATACCCCCATTTAGCTTGACGACAATTCCGTTTCACTCCGTTTATTTCATCCACCCCGTCTATTACTCACATGGAATGTTCCACCCAACGGGTTTATTCCACCAAGCCCGATTATTCAAAACCCGATGTTGCGGGGAATGGCTTTCTCTTCTTTTCTTCTTTCAGTCCTGTCCAACGCTAAGTCAGGTCAGCCGCTTAAGTGGATGTTAATGACTAGAGATTCTTCGTATACCGTGTATGCTCCATGTTCAAGAAGCTTTGCAGGTGAACAATTCCAACTGTAGTGAGCATGGCTTCAGTGGTAATTTGTAAAAGTTTTAACAAGGGGGGCTCTAGGCACAACCACGCCCATAGTTTGGGTGTGGCCCAGCTACAACCATACCCATATTTTCATAGATAGAAACATGATAATTTAGTTTAATGCTGATATAGTATAACCAACAAGAAGAGGTGCGTCAATAATCATATAGCAGTGCACAATTGATCATAACACTTTGGAAGCAAGGCCAATAAACTCTGAAAAGCTAACTCAATGCAAGGAGTCTGGGGGGTTCAGCCCCCCAAAATGAGGAGGAATTTTAACAAGGGGGGCTACGTCCCCCTGAGCCCCTCTGGAAATCACCCCTGCTGTTATCTAGACAGTATCTTTGTAGTGGGCAACCGAATCCAATAAGTGAAGTGCTAGCGTCTTACTTCCTACGCTGCAAACTGGCATCCTGCAACAACTTGTACAAATACTAAATAAAGAGAGCACTTCTATATACATCCGTAGTGAATTATTAGGGGTAATGCCTATTGGATTCATCCGGTATAGTGTGGATGGAAGGCCTATGTGATACAGGAAGTATTTCGATATGTGATGAATCCGGTATAGCATGAATGGGGGATAAGGCTCAGAATCGCTGTAATTTTGAAAAATAATTTAAGAATAATGCAAGGCTCATGCATAAGACCTTGGCCAAACGACTCGAATTTTCACTCGAGTTTTTTCTCACCATTTGATCTAAAAGTTGAGCGTTGGTTGAGTGTAGTCGAGCATGTGTGACCAAGCGATTCGATTTTTTCCTCATCATTTGATCTATAAGTTGAGCGTTGGTTGAGCGTAGTCGAGCATGTGTGGCGAAACAACTCGATTTTTCGCTCGACTTTTCTCTCGACTTTTCAACTACTCATTTTTCCGCAACATGTATCAGCTAAAAATATTTACCAACACTTATAATTGCCGGCCAATGAGACGCTACTGCGCATGCTTTTACTCGACTTCCTCGATAAGTTGGCCAAACGGCTCGATTTTCACTCAACAACAGTTCCTTTGCTCCATTTTTATGACAAAGATAAAACTTCACTCAGCAACACTCGACTCCACTCGGCTAACTCAACAAAGTGGCCAAACGGCTCGATTTTTTGCTCGATTTTTTGTTGAGAAAAAGAGCGAATGAAAAATCGAGCCGTTTGGCCAGGGCCTAAGATAGAATTTTTGAGCATTCGAGTTATGATACTGCTCTTAGATCAACAAGCAATGCAATATTCATTACTCTGTTTCACTTTTAAATGCTTTATGATGACTTAAACCATCAATAAACATCTGTATATATTATTATGATTCTCAGGTGAAGTCAAACTTTGGCAGGTAAGTATGATTTGGGAATAAATCTAAGCTCAAAATTGCAAAAATTAAAGATTATGGATGCATAGTCAAACATTAGATATTTTCATAAATAAGAGTGTATTCATGTAGTTGGACTATTTACGATAGCTGCAGAGTTTCTGGCATGTAGCATGTAGCATGCAACTTGACTCCAAAGGGAAGAAAAGCATGCTAGCCTATGGACAGGATAGCTAAATCGTTACTACGTCATTGTGACCAGAGCTGTGAAAAAAGTTTCTTTTAGCTACGCACACATTTGGTCTCAGATATTTAACTTTGTTTGCTGAAACTGAAAATGTTTCTTTCTGTTATGATAATGAATAATTAAAGATTTATTTCTTCTTTATTTATTATTTATTTACTTACGATTATTATTTATTTATTATTTATGTTAATTATTTATTATTTATAATTATTTATTTACTATTTATTCAAGGGAATCTCCAATTTTATGCTACCCGTCAGCATGCTTGAATTTTTGTATTGAGCCTTTCATTATTCTCAAACTATTCTCCAATATCATAAGATGTAGCTTCGCCTGAAAATCAGAGGAATATATTAAGAAATTTGTCGATGTCTTCCTTCATCATAAACAAAACAAAAGTCGAACAGAGTAGCAAATTGTTTTCAATTATTTTTAAATTTCAGTGATTCAGTGATTCCTCAATATTCTTATACCATTAATTTATATTGACAACCCGTATGCTGCAGCAGACAGTCTTTGTGCCCCAAAAAATGGTGTACCGTAACTCCTAGAATAAGCCTCCCACTTTCAAATAAGTGTCCTTGAATACGCCCTCATCGAGAAACTCAGCTTTGTAAATAAGCGCCCCCCTGAAATAAGCCCCCATGGGAACTTATTCGCGGGAGGAATAATTGCAGAATAATAAAGCTATACAGTATCGCTTCCTTTCACTGAAGACAAACAACTAAAAAGAAACATGAAATTGGTGATGAAAATAACCGTTACTGACTGTTATGTAAAATAGCCTCTTTGTGATTTTTCACTCTAGTTCATTAACAAACTTATGTCGTCAAACTCTGAGCAAAATGCCAGGCCTTGAA